>KI922134.1:13593-23607 GCA_000473525.2 Anopheles melas
ATTTTAATTCTCTTGTTAAGCTATTTTTAACATTTACTTTAAAACGTTTTATTTTTCAATATATTTTGATGTATGTTATATGTTTAATACAGTGTTGCTCGGAACTACGGACACTTAAGGCATTTTTTGCATGTAATATTTTCTTACTAATTGAATCGGTCATAACTCACCTAACTCAAGCAAATCTTCTTAATTTGAGAAAAAATAAAGATAAACAATATTTTTTACTCAAACCATTCCCTAAATTCAAGATATTGCATTTCGATTATTATTCTTTCTTCTGATGCACAGTCATGTTTCAAATTACGAACATTTCGATTGAAATTGCGGACTGAAAGGAAATTGCCTCAAAATTTCGCCAATAACCTTCACATTTACACGAATAAATT
The DNA here is from genome assembly GCA_000473525.2 of Anopheles melas. Classification (NCBI taxonomy): domain Eukaryota; kingdom Metazoa; phylum Arthropoda; class Insecta; order Diptera; family Culicidae; genus Anopheles; species Anopheles melas. The sequence goes on from KI922134.1 coordinate 13,983, forward strand.
TTACACCTTTTTAGCATTTAACTTCTTTTAAGATGTGGACACACAATGCTGAGGTGCGGTGTCCTCCTTGATGTATTGTTATTACCACTATCCACAAACATAATTTATTGCAATTAAATACCAATTTTAAAATTTTCTGTCCGAAACTTCAAACAATGGAAGAAAATATTGTTGCTAACTCGGGAGAGAATTGCATAAGTGTTTTAATGAAAATCAGAGCACAATGTGATAAAACAGTGTTATGTTCACGTTAATAACTACTTCTACAATAGATTTCGATGTGCTTCAATGTATCTGGCCCAGATTAATAGGAATTATCGAAGAAATTACCACAGAGTCAGTTTAAAGCAAAACTGCTAGGAATGTCTCAGGCGGTGAACTGACCGACAGAAAATGTTTATTTACCGTGGCGTCAGGGCATACTAGAAGTCAGAGACATTTTAGTTTGATTCTAGTACATCCTGGCAATCATGTAATATTAAAAATAGGCATGGCCAGGAACTGGATATGACGAAATACAATATAAACATTCTGAACGTCTGGAGTTTCAAGCCGTCCGTTATTTGAACCGAAACGGTACATCATCTTGCATTTTTGTCTATTACTGTTACTATTACTGAAAACGAGTTTTCTTCTAACATATATAACACCAATTTATTTGAAGGTAATTTTATTTAAATATTTACTTACTGTTTTCTTGTGCTTTGAAGCACCAGGCATCTCCAGTTTTGTACATCTTTACCGTGCAACCAGAGATGCCGCTACTTAGCGCCGCGCCGTGAATCGTGAAACCAAAATCGACGATTTTTAATGAGAATTCTATACAAAAACAATCAGTTTCACAGTAAATATTATTACGAAATTGTGCAGGCGCTTGAAAAATTTGGCATTTTATGAAATGTCAACACACTATCTGTCACTGTGTCACTGTGTCTTGTTGCACGGTTGCAGAAATCGTTACCTGTGGGGCTAATTTTACATTGTTTATGATTTTTTTAAAGACTTTAGAGATGAACTAAAAATTTTGCACACTTTTCCAAAATAAATATTCTTATTTCGCTTTCTTCCCATAATTACATGTCACTTCTTTCCTTTCATAAATGCTTAATTTGCTTGCCCATCAACTGTTTGTTGATCAACTGGTAGTGGCATTGGCAAAAGCGTTTAATCCATAAACGCCTCTCTTTGTCCCGCCGTGACCCACCGTGACCGTTCCATCACGCATCCTGCAAAGCCCCCGCAAATAACTTCCACCAGTCGAAGCAGTCGAGTACCTTACATCGAGCGAGGGAATGCTGTCTTAAACCGGGTGGTACCTTTTGCACAAAACCCGCAATCCGTCATGACGACCACCCGTCCCAAAAAAAAAAAGACGAAGGCATAGGGCCTCATATGTTCACCCTACCCGTGTCTGTGCGCGCTCAAGTACGTCGGAAGACGCCCGACAGCGCATGGAAAAATGGGCAAAATTTTACGTAACACGTACACCACCACCCTGTTGTGTATATCGAGCACGACGAGGGCCCGTTGATGTACCGCACCGGAAAGCTTTCATTTCCCAAACTTCCCAAAGACCCAACTTGTTGTACCGACCGACGGGTTGGGTTCAAGGGTGGTGTGGTGGCTCCCTTTTTTTCCCTTCGAGGCTTTCCAATCTCGCAACCTTCTCTTCATTGTTTAGCAACTTTATGATTCAACTTTCCAGACGCTTTACTCTTCCTACGCTCTGTGCAGGGGTTGGAAAAAAACGGGGGATGGAAAAGGATTCCTCCATTTACATTATTATTAGCATTGGTTCGGTTTGGGGCCAAATTTCCTTTCCCGCCAGCTCCTCTCCATACCCTGCTACACGTGGGCAGCAGTAACATGCACGGGGGTAAAATAAAAATCACACGAGCCACGTGGAATTGGAGAACTTTTACCCGAATGAAGGAGGGAAGTATTCAAAAAGTAAAGGGAGTACAGGAGGGGCGCCCCAAGAAGGGATCGGGCTAAAATTTCATTTTACGGATTGTTCCCATTAATCATGCCGCGGGAAAAGGGTTTATGTTTTCTTTCAATCTTATTTGGCTCTCTGGTGCTCGCTCTGGTGTGTGCTGGGGGCTTTTTTTCCCGAGTGGTACAAGGGTTAGGGCAACCCCCATTTCAGTACCCGGTGTGGCCGATGCGGCTTTATGAGTGATGAACGGGGTTTCGGAAAAAGTACACAAATTTCCCGATACCGAGCAGCTGATGCACTAGGCTTTCCATCTGGGTTTGAAAGAATTTTCCCCGGCATGGTGTGGCGTGGCGTGCGCCCATGTGCGAATGTGTGGTACTGTGTTTGCACACAGTTTTAAGCTTTCGTATTAGGCGTTTTTTTCTGTCCGCTGGTGGCGCTCTAAACGAATCTAGGGCCTCCAGCACATAATTTACTTTTGAAGGGCTATGCGGTATGTGTTTGTGGGAGGGTGGGGAAAAAAGCATCAAAACGAATGACCACACTGTTTTATAAGCAAAACGAATAGCATGTGGTCAATATGTGTGTGTGTGTCTGTGAAAAGAAGCGTAAAAAAACATGCCAAAAACCTCTTGAACACATGTGGCGCACACTTGTGACGCAAAACCCGTATCTCTCACATTCGAGCAGAAGTAGCAAATTCGTGGCAATTTTTCAAAGGCGAAAACACATCACACGAGGCTCCACTGTCGGTTGGTTTACGCGGGCAAGGCTTAATATTTCATTACAGCACCGGTTTTCCATCTATCGTACTAGTATTACACGTGCGTTTTTCTCGTTGCTTTCTTTGGGCTGTGTCGTACAAGCTTCTTATAAGAAAGCTCTTAAAAGCTCTAACAGCACTTGACACTTGCTTTTTGCTTTCGCCGCTTAGGAACCGTGCGCAGCCGGGTGCAACAGATTACAAAGAATGGCGGACTGTTTTATTTTTTTGCGTTCGCTGTTCCCAAAAATTCCATCATTCCGTCAGCGCGCGGCAGTTGTCTGACACGAGCGGTATGGTTCACATCCGGCGATGTACATTTATACTGTCTGCCGCACCGTACTGGGAACGTGTCTGTGCACTCCCAGTAGCAGCAGTAGCGGCAACAGCAGCAGACAAGTTTGTGTGTCCTGTTCGTTTCGACTTTAATTACTGCCCCCCCCGTATCTCTGGTGCCTTCCGTCGAGGGAGGCGAGCGAGTGGAACATTAACGCGGACGTGTGGCCCTCCCCAGCAGCAGCCCACATACCGCCACAAAACGATTGTTTCTTCGAGCAATTAAATTTCGTACTCGGACTAATGAGCTTACACGATCAGCGCACGGTGGAAAGGAGCGTGTTGTCTTGCTGTTGTTGCAGGACGGCAAGTGTTGCTGCCGCAAGAGCAACACGGCCCGCACCGTGTTGCAGGCTGTGTCCGTGACCGATTCACCATTCACCGAGCAAAGCGCCCTTTTGTGTTGCTGAAATATAAAATAAAGGCCATTGCCGCCGACTCCCTATCACCGGGGCCGCCCCGTTGTGTTGTACACCGGTTCGGACAATTAGTTTCAATTGTAGTTGTTGCCCCCCCCCCCCATCCCTCTTGCCCGGGATTCAAGATTTGGACGCGCTGCACTCGCTGCACCGGAATTGGCAATCGGAGCTGCAGCAAACAACGCGCTGCGGTCGTTGCTGTGGGTTCGCACGGAGTTCGGTAATGAGCTTCGGATTTTGAGCACTTGGCACAAGAAGGTATCCCTGATTTTGTTTCATCCTTTTTTTTTTCACGATAACAACAACCATTGCTCGGTAGGTGTTGAAATTGTGCTCTGAAGGAGGATGGAAACGATGGACTGAGGAATGCTTGCGAGCAAAAAAGCATCCCACTAGTCGAAAGCTTGCTTTGTATCCTGCTGTGGTTGTTGCGAGCGTGACGCTGGGTACGTGCACCGACCCGCTGCTGCACTACGTCATCCACCCCTCCCGAGCGTGTTCGGTTGAGGTATTGGAGTGAAGTGCCACTGTCTACTTTGAAGGATAATTTACGAGCCGCGACTAATTGAGCAGGTTTTTATGGGTCTGGTTTTTTTCGTTCCCTACCCGTTCCTTTTGTTGTTGTTGAATTCCTCCGTCGCTTTTGTCGTGCCGTCCCGTGTTAGGTGCGCATCATCCTCGTGTACAACAAAGCGATACTATTCCACCCTCCCCTGTTTGTGTGCCAGCTCTATCGCTCCCACTACGCTTGGTGCAAATGAATGAAATTGCTTCGAAAGCGGTAGCGCACACTGCAGTGGGGCCAAGTGTTTTGTTTTAATTAAACGCACTGTCCGGTTTTTTTTTTTTTTGGCGAGCAGTTCTCGTTCCGTTCGTTTGTTATTGATGAACAGTCGAGCAAACAGTGTGCAGTAAAAGCATGCAAACATACCGTGATGCACGACGAACAGTGGCGAGACTGTTTGTTTGTTTAAGATCTGTTCCATTTCGGTGGCTTCAGTTTTGGCATCTGTGCACTCACTCAGTGATTCCAACAATATCCTTGCTCGCAAATGGATTACCGTTGATGCAGCGTTAATGTTTTTAGCACCAATGGTCGATTCAACATCCATCAGTGATGGTAAGGACACTAAAAGCGATGTCACAAGTCCTTGAATTGTGCCAATTGAAAGAAGGATTGTGTGATAGACGCTCAAACTGAAAGGAAACGTAATACTGTTCACATAATATTGCAAGAACTGCGCAATTCTAGATGGTTCCTTTTAGCTGTCTTCCATTCAGTATCGAGAACTTTAAGATGTACGGCGTCTTAATGCCATGCGAAGCTTCATAGAACTAGATAGGTGACCAATATTGAAGTACTAAGAACCAACTTCCAAGTAGCAGCATGAAATCAGAAATATTCCAAGAACTGAACAACTATTTTCCCTACTCCTCGATCGAACTATTGTTCTACTTCGTCTCTGTAGGTATGTCTTGTCGCGAGTCGTTGTGTATTTATTGCAGTAACCGGTCTTGGTTGCTTTAGCATATCACTCCAGCAATCACTCTGAAGAGTTCTGGGAATTTAATCAAACTCAAGCAAAACTTAACAATCCCAGGTCATAATTGTCATAAAAGTCTGTTAAACCTGATAGTTACATGACGTCGATTTCTGCTTCTCTGGCACAACACAACCGATGTCGGTCAAGACCTGCCTGTACCACTACACTAACGCCCTGTAGGACTTGGTTCTTTCAGTGACTTGTTTATTCCCCATAGCAGGATAGTCAGTCCTACGTATTGGGGGAACGATCCATTCGGGGCTTAAACCCATGACGGGCATGTTGCGAAGTTGTGCTAGTTGACGACTGTATCACGAGGCTGGCCTACATGACGTCCATAAATCGTGATAATGTAATTCGTGACCGGGCTGGACGAGAGACTAAACCTTTTTCTGCCCATGAGGCTCTTTCCGTTTTAAGTTCGTAGGCTGAAATTTCAATTGCCTGTCAGCTGTCTGCATTATATAGCAGTTTTCGAGCAGCTATCTAAGTGGGTATAATATACAGGTAGGCTTATCCCAAGGTGTATGAATTTAGAAGGATAGTTTTTATCGCTTCTGTTTCGCAATGAAGATTTTAAGAGTGTTTTGTGTATTCTTCAAGCCTCCAGAAAGCATGTTTGAACAAAAGTTTTCACCCGCCCTGTCAAAAATTCAAATTTGGTTATAAAAAACATGCTATGAGACCACTTGAACTACATATACTTTGATTCTGGATTCCATAACCTGATCTTTTTAATGAACCGAACCTTGGGATAAATGTAAACAGTACCTTGGTTTAATTTTTTTTTCGAGCAGGTACTCGAATCTAATTCTAGCTTTGAGTCTAGAATAATCTAGACCGAAAATTGCAGGCTAGTTTTATGTGTTGTTTTGTATGGAGTGTTTACATTATTGCAGCCTCCAACTGTCAAACTCCATACAAAAAAACTGACTAGAATCGTGAAGGGCCCCCATATTGATCCGGCGAACGCGTCGTTAGCAGAGTCACAAAAATCCGCGGCCTATTAATTCGCTCGTCAATTGACTTCAATAATCCTTACGGATTTAAAACTATGTATGTTGCTCTGGTTTGACATTTATCAGAGTATTCCATCATAATATGGGGTCCTACCCTCATTCGTGCCATTACTTGGCTTTAACGAATGCAAAAACTCTACACTAGAGTCGCTATTTGGCGCATAATGCCCTTTTCTCTTTTGTAAAACCTCCATGGCGTTCAAATAATTAAAATAAATTAAAAGATTATTTAATCAATGAATAAATGACCAATCATGACATATCATTAATAACTTTTGGGAGCTGTAAGATTCGTTTTATTTGACTAATAAAATAAATAAATAAATTATTTATTTAAACTATGCATGTTTTTTTCTGTTTCATTGATAACACTACGATTGAAAATAACGTATTTTTCTAAGAACTTTTTCCTTATTGGCCATATTTCATTGTTCTATTACTTAAGCCAGTGTATCCATTTCATGAACAAATTCTGTCGTTGGACAGAAAATATGCTCACATTGTTTGATATTTAGTATACAGTTTAAATGTATCGTTCAATGCATTCTACTCAAATCGATCAGAGTCAATTATGCGTGAATTTAAACAGTTCTGCGGTGCTGTATCGTCTCTAATCTATTCATTCATACTACTGAGCAAAGCATTCATGTAATCGTAAATATACTGTGTATTTTTTACAATCGCTCAATAAATATCTCAATTCCAATAGGTATTTATATATCAATAATAAACATACAATATGCACACTGTATTTGCTTTCAATGTGCATGGAAAAACAATATCTTTGATCTTCTTTTGTTGATTTAGTTCCTGGCACTAATAATGCTTTGAAGCTACTGAAATATTCATAGCTGATTTTTTTAAAATGTATTTACTTATACTGCATTCTTGTGCTAATAAATTCCACGCCAAATCAGTTTAATGAAGTAACATTGTTTTTTCTTCTTTTTTCTAAATATCATTCCCGCAAAATTACCCTTTAACCGTTGGCGTATTCGACCCACCATATCTGCCCATATTGCTGGCAGTACGGCACCATTCGGCTTACTTTGAGCGTGAAAGCATTCATTACGCCCCATACCAGCGCGGTTGATGCGTGCATGAGTATGAGAGAGTTGCACATGAAATAATTACCGGCAACTAATCCCCTAAAATATGGAGCTTTGGCCCAAAACCCATTGACCCCTTTCCGCTGTTATCAGCGCTCGCATGGGTGCGTGTATGTCAGTCGGGCATCCTCTTTAAAATGGGTAGGATTTAAAATCACTTTAAATGCGTTCCGAATTTACCCACTGCTTTGAAGTATCTTTACAAATTTAACAAACAGCCCTAATTACTTCTATTGGAAATTATGAAAATGAAAATCAGGAGTTAGCTTAATTAATACTTTAATACTTTAATTGTAAAACAAATTCAACCATACTACCTTTATATGAACGTACCTGAAATCATTCAAAGCATTTGGTCAGAATATCCTTATGAACAGAAATCAGCCAAACATTGTTCTTTGTACTTAAATTAAATGCAATATGTATCCCCTCCACCCCCCCCACACACATGAAACGAAATAAATCTTCATTTGTCAATTTAGTGCACTGTCCTGTCCCATCATTAACATACGACCATTTTTCGACACTCGTTCGTTGCTTCCGCGATCCTTCCCGAAACCCCCATGTTGTATGCGTCTGTTGCTGTAATACGCATAAATTTCAATGCTCCTCGACGACTGTTTTCCCTATTTGTTTCACGGAGATTTCGTTTTTTCCTCTGTTTTGTTTGCTAACACCCCCTCCTCCCCACCTCTTCCCCTCGCCGTCACAAAGTTCTCGAGCAACATAAATCCCTATTTGTGGAATAATACCTTGTTGTATCATAATCCGCGCTGGAGTTATCTCCCAACCAACCGGCCAATCGGAATCGTTCGCTTCACTACACACACACACACACACACACACACACACACACACACACACACACACACACACCACTATGTGTGCTGCTGGTTTCTCTTTGATGTTTTATTACCAATCATTTCTCATCGCGCATCTGCCATTACCACTCATTTTCCACTCGTCCGGCGCGGCGGAGCAGCTTAGTGGCAAATGCAAATTTGGAATTGCCAAAACCACCGTCAGCAACAGAGTCGGTCGGTCGGTCGGTACCGTATGGTGGAACTTTGCTTTGGCTTCATTTATGACACGGATAATTCATCCACCGGGCCCGGCTCCACGCCGACCAAACATGCGGCCGCGGGTAACGCTTTGCACCGTGCGCCGTGCAGCGAACAGTGTCATCCGCCTGGCGTCACAGTGGATCCTGGCCCTGTGTGCCGCTCCGGCGCCGGATTGTGCCGACCGGATATTGAAACCGCGCGCGGCCCGATTCCCAAACGATGCCGATTGTCACTCGGATGAAATATGGGCTTCATAAAGAGACATCCTTCGTGGTGCACCCTTTTGCGTGCGGCGGCGCTTGTGCAAGGCTCACCCGGGGTTGTGCGTCAATGCAAATGGGCCCGCCCATTTGGAGCGCAATGAAATGAGTGCTATTTATTTCCCTGCTGTGCCATGGGAAAGGCGTGCAAACGCGCACGCGATGCACTTGCTAGATAGGCGAGGTGTGTCGATGGCTCACATAGAGGAGCCGTGCTGGTTTGCAATGCTGTTGGGTTGGGCGAATCGGTTGCTTTTGGTATTTGTAACAATGAATTATTTAGAATCATTTAATTGAATTAAAGCACGTCAAATTTGTCAACAAATAATTAAAATGCAATGAAATATTATGTGCATAAACTAAATTAAATCATCCCTTCAGTAGGATATATTTTCACTCAATATTAGATCTAGCATTTTTGGTATTAAATTTCTTTTTTTATGTGTTTCGAAAAATACTGTTTCGATTGCTACCAATCCCAAAGTGTTGTAACGGTGGTTTATAGTGCATTTTTTACAACTGAAAATGACGATTTTTGTTAAATTGTTAAATTACGACTTCTGCATCCGACAAAGGATGGTGGTGTGTTAACGCAAATAGATTAATCAATCCTGTTTTGACACTAGTCTTGCTGTCTGATAGGTGGTGCGTCAGATCCATAAGTTGTTATAAGTTGGAGTGAGGCTCGTTTTTCGTTGATGGAACTATGTTGTCTTTGGTATGATTGAATATTATCAATATCAGAATTAATAGCGCGATGACCCACTGATGCTTATTGTCTGACTATTATCTTAAACATACTTCCGTCCTCCTCAAACCTGTATTGGGCTAAATGGTGGAACTTATCATCATCATCAGTTGTTTCTGGTGGAAGGGGAAAGATTCGCCAACAAATATATGGGGCAAAATGGGCATATGCAAACAAACTGTGAAGCGTCAATAACACTGGGGCAAAATGGGCCACAACAACAGCGCTCAGGTAATGGTCAAAGCTTATGCGCTCGTTTGTATTCCTTTCTTTTGTTTTGCGGGTCAAGATAGCCCTCATATTTTTCTAAAATATATTATGAAAAAACAAAACACTACACTTTTCAATCGACAAAATCGAATATTTTGAAGCTGAGACTTGAAGCATTATTGTGTGGACAAATACAACACCATAGGCTCACCAA
>AXCO02011510.1:0-10162 GCA_000473525.2 Anopheles melas
GGGTTTTTTTTTGTTGGGGGAATTCTGTTTTAAGTGGACGCCGTTTGAGCTGTAGTAGCAGACCGTAATGGCGGTAGTGGCGGAAGTGTGCGCCTGTGCCATTTCTATCCGGGCAGGGCATAGGTATATTTAGGTTGGATCCACTCCCGTTCGCTCTCTGCATTTCCTGACGTCCCAGCCACCACACATTCATCTCGTCCGTATCATCCTTATCATCATCTTCATCGTCCTCGTCATCAATCATCGCTGGCCAATCTCCGGGTGGTAGTAGTAGTAGTAGTAGTAATAGCAGTGTGCGCACACTTTCTTCCCACCGTCCTTTACACCACACTCTAACGGTGAGCGAAACTCTAGAAAAGGCCCTTCTTTTTCTTACCTTTGCCGTCCACAGTTCTGAAAAGGAGTCGGTGAGCAGGGAGGTAATGTTGAGATATGAGGGAAGAAAAACAAAACGAATTTCATAGCATATAATCTAAAAGAGTATCTCTAGAAGAATAATCAAGATAGAGCAGAATGGGTATACAAAGGAAGGAAGTAAAATCTTGCAGGATACGAAAACGATTTAATCAAACGAAGATAAGGATACGGCAAACGGAGACCGGGGCGAGAAGCTAACAACTACTGCATAGCGCCAAAGATAGATAAAGCTATTTCTGGAGGAGTGGTTTTGGTTCTGCGAAGATTTCATGTAGAGGTGTGATGATCATGACTAAAACTCTAACTACCTAGGTGTTACCTGCTTTGAGGGGAGGTTTATTGAGTGTCTTAGTTTATCTACACAAAACCCAGGCCAAGATACGAATATCCACATTGTTGATCGTGTTCTAGAGACTTATAAAAGCATATCACAATAGATAATGTTGCACAACACAACAACAAGCATGTAGGTAGTAAACGTAAAAGTAAGCAATCTAATTTCAACGAAACGTTTGCGAAAAGTGACAGAGTTTCACGAAACAATGATAACATCCTCAAAGTGTTAGCAAAAGCCAACTGTTACTAGTGAAAGGTGCATAAACTGTGCGGAAAAAGGTACATGCAAAGATAAAACAAATTATTTCGAAACGAACTTGATCTTTTCAAATCAACATGCAGCGAAAGAGAGAGAATGAAAGAAAGAGTTGTAGAGAGATAAACAAATGTATAAGAAAAGAAGAACAACACGCACACAAATACACATACACACGCATACATGGAACGAAATGAAGGTGTGCACGTTATCGTAACATAGGATACAATCTAAGGCCCAGAGAGGAGAGGATAGTATAATGTGTTAATGTATAATGGTGTCAATGTGATTCTGGTACTAGCAGGGAGTTTACAGGATGTAAGTTAATTGATCAATACCTCGGACAGAGTGTGTCAAATCCCCCAGATGTCCAGTAACAGAAACAGATGGAGAAGATGGTGTGGTTACAACAAGGAAAGAGCATGAAGAATGCAGGACGAGTATTAAGTATGAATAGAGAAAGGGGGGAAAGTGTGAAAGAAAAATGCCAGCCAAGAGATGTCAGTTTGTTCGCATGAGCCAAATGGTTTTAATGTGGAAACTTTACGTTCATTGCTTCTGCTGTATCATTTATTTTGTGCCGTTTGTTTGTTTGTTTGTTTGTTTAAGCATTTTCATCTTTCTCCACAGTTTTTGGGTTAAGAATTTCAAAAACAGCAATTTTGTTTCCTATTCCCTTTCGTACATGTGATTATTTCCTCTTCCATTTTATTATATATCAGAACCATCTGCCCTAAATGTGCCCTCCTAAAACGGTGATGTTTTTGTTTATATGGTTTTGTATTAATTTTCCACTACAAAAGGAGCGTTATAATGATACGGCTTTTGTTTGCTTTTGGATGTAAAATAGTAGTAATAGTAACGAGATTACAAAACATACACATAGGACAAATACACGGGTAACGAACCCTCAATTGATGAAAGCACACATAAAAATTGACACATAAAATTAACCATCCCAACAATGCCTTCTCCGAGATACAGTTTTAACCAAAAACCGGGTGAGTATTACACTTTCTTTGTAGAGTCGTGGTAATGAAAACATTTAAATCTTAAATCTACTGCAACCTTCTCCACTCCAATTTCCCCTCCTATAATTGTCGTGACTTGTGGGATATTTTCGAAAAAGCTCATAAATCTATACCAAATATGCTCCGCAATCTATCTTCTCTGTATAATACTACTACTACTTCGCGCGTCGTCACTGTACTGTAGCACATGTAAGGATAGCCCTTCTCACTAGAGTATTTGTATTCGAGTACGCTACATTCTATTGCATATGTGGTTGGATGATCCACTTGGTTAGTTAGGTTTGTGTTGCGATCGATTTCCCTATTCCTTTGACTGGTATACTTATTACGAAGTAAAAGATAGTTGAAGATAGCAAGCGACACACGGTGTGTGCCTCCCTGCGGGAAATATATCGCAATAGTGTGTGTCCAGCCAGACTACCAGAAGGAAACTTTACATTTACACTATCCGAGTAATGCTGCTTGCTTTTATAAATGCTTTTACATTCTCCTTTTTTAACCCTTCTAATATATATACCAACGTTCCGTCTACCTTTGACTATGTGTCCCACTATGTTTGCCACTCAGCATCCGCTCCACAGTGCTGATAGATATTAGCTTCGACGAACGAGTGGTGTGTGATAGGGATTGGTTAGAGTGCGGTTTATGGTAAGTAATGCGCGTTTACCTTACTGTTTCTTCACCCTTCTTCATTTGGTCTACAATTGATCGCATAAATGAGATGAAAGTTACACACAAGTAAGAGTGGGTGGGTGCAGAAGAGTAAACAGTGAGGCGAGCTTTAGTAGTACGCTAGTAATTCTAGTGGCGAATGGTGGTGTGGCGACTGCGGTTGGTTTGCATGGTGAGATTTTGATATTTATGGATGGTTGTTCCGCGCTTGGTCATACAATTCACATGAAATATAGATGCAGCTACACCTTGCCGCGAGAAGCGATCTCGTTCCGTGGAGACTGTTTTACTTTGTTATGCATTTTTCGTGACGATGAAAGTCCCGGAATCAACGAAATAAACGAAACCAACCGCTCAAAACAACACGCACACACACACACACACATTTACGAATCGTTATGATCTTGCGGGCTGGGTGGCACCGTGCTGCCGTTATTGTTAGCGCTAGTAGTGAGAGTGGAAGTCGAACCGGCCGCCCCGGTAACGCCACGGACGGCGTCCGGCGCCCCGAAGCTAGTGTGCCGACGCAGCAACGATCCAAACACGCGCCTGCCCTTCGACTCATCGGAACTTCTTGATGCAAGAGACGCGGTCCTGGAAAGCATTTGGGGGGCATTTGTTTTTACATCAGTTGTACATCAAGGGATTGGAGAGGTGTTACTACTTCATACAAACATACACGGGATATAGAGTTCAACTAGAGTGTGTGTTTTTATACATATAATGTACCAATTGTGTTTGCGCTTTGCACTATATTTCACCATCTATGCAGATGATGGTCGGTTGGCTCGCTAATTGCTTGTGTGTATCATCTAATTTTACATGTATTATCATCTATTTTACAAAGTGTCGGTCATATTATAACACTTTATCATTGTTAGCAGGTACTACATGCACACACACAACACAGAATCCCTTTCACGCTGTGTTGAAAATTACAACTTTGAGAAAAATGTGTAACCCTGAAGTGTGTTTGGAAGTAGTGTGTTTGGAAGTAGTGTGTTTGGAGTTTTATTCGTCAGCTTTGCTTTGCTATCCAGACAGAAATGTCCAAATACCACCAAATGTTCCACGAATTGTTGTGAGTTTATATTTAATACCACGAGAGACATACAAAAAGTTTCAAAACGAAATCTCAAATTATTTACACCGTTAATGCAATGTTCATAATCAACAATAAATATTACCACAGCACATATCCTACCCCCAACGCGTTCGGCGCTATGTATGCAGATGTAGAATGAAGTGAGTGTGGTGGTGCTGGAGGAGTGTGATTCATGGTCTTAAACGGTTGGAATGAATTTGCCTTAACATTACACGTGGAATATGTGTCGATAAAGATACATTTTGTTTGTAAAGTGATAGCAGTATGCTCCAGCAGTAAGAAGATCGCGCCATGTGTAAGGAAAAAAAATGGGTGACAAATGCTGTTTTAATACGAAAAAAATGCACAATTTTGATGTTTGTATATTCAGTATATACAAAAACAAAGTGTAGATTGAAGAGTATGGAAAAGGCAAAACGGTTCGTCATGTTTACTCACACAAAAATTTCTCTTCCTGTTTGTTTGTTTGATAAAGTGTTATTTGTTGTTTTCATACGAATTATGACAATATTGCGCGTGTGTGTTTTCCAGAGTATCCGTGTGCCGTTTGTATTAAGATTAGGATAGGATAGAATTTAGAGCGCAGTTTTGTGTTATGCCATGTTATTTTATCATCATCAGTAGCACAAATTTTGGTTTCAGGGTTTGGAAAAGAAGTTTGGATTCAATGTTTTGTTTGTGTGTTTGTTTTTGTTGTTTCGTATGATGGCAAGGGTAAACAAGAGGGGAAAAGAAGAAGAAGAAAACAACCAAATAAATTTCTGTTCATAAGTCTGTATCGTATTTTGGCTGTTATACAAACACATAAAGTATACAAACGTAACCGACCGATCGACGATAAGGTCCAACACAAAACAACAATAAGCTCAATGAAGCAAACTAACATGTAGAAAGCGGAAGCAAAATGAATAAGTAAAAACAAACATAACAAACTCACTAAAATTATACAACATACGCAAATCAAATAGTACCACAAATAAGCATTAGGACAGTAGCTGGGATTTTCTCTAGACATGACACTTAGGAGAATGGGAATGAAAGAGTCTGAAATTAGGCAACAGCAGTAGTTGTGGATTCTGGATAATTTAACAACCAAAAAAGATCATTCCAGTTACACCACATAAAATGCTATCCATCGAAAACAGACGAAAGTCCCGCCAAGGTTGCGAGAAACAGAAGATAGGCAAGCGAAATAGAGCAGCACGAGAATATTGACACAAGTAAGGCACAGCAGGTAAGGCACAAAACAACTGAACAGAGCGTTGATCAAAATGAATCAAAACGTATACAAGAACACACGGCAACATTATGTAGTAATAAGAGCATCATTCATGTGATTTGAAGAAAACAAAATCATGAACAAAAACATACAATAAGATAACAAAATCGCAACGATGCTGTACAAAACGATACCCAGACGGGTTGTTGAATAAGAATTGCTTTTGTCGTTCAAAAAAGTTTCTTTAACTAATATGCGCAGGCCCATTGGAGCATGGTGATCATGGGTAAAAAGTATATACGATTACTAACGACGACTCGATCGTTGATGGGTCAAAATCCAAAAGCACACCCCCAGAAGCCTACACGAAGGTCTCTTACTTTTTGTTGGCAAGCTATTCGGTTTACGTTTAATACAATCTACTGTTTACTATTAGCCTTCCTTTGGCCTGCTTTAGCCTCGAGCCCCGAATGGCCCCGAGTGGTTTGCTGATTTAAAAATGGTGGAGATCGTTGGCGAGACAGGGAAAAGGAGGATTTTGAAAACTAAAAACCAAACATATTACACAGAAAAAATGTTCAAAAAAGGTATCGAAGAAAACCGTAACAAGTAACAAAGTGAGCAAGAAGAAGGTACACATCCGAAAGCTACTAATACTTACTCTTTACTGTTGGCTTCGAGGCTCTTGCGGCGCAGCTCGTCAAGCGTGACACCGTTTTGCTGTTCCCATTCGGCTTTCTCCTGCTCGAAAGCCTTTCTGCGATCTTCCAGCTCACGAATTTGAAGCTCGAGTGCCTAAAAATGGGAATGGGATCATTAGATTTGATGTACTCCGTTTGTGTCAATCAACCACAACATCAAATGATGCTGAATCTCCTCCCGGCTCGATCTATCACCTTCTTTCGTTCCTCGTGACGTCTGGTTAGTTCGGCCTCCGAGTCCTTGAGCTTTTGTTTCTTCTCCTTCACCTTCATCTCAAACACTTGCTCCATTTCGGCTTCCATTTTCTTCATTTTCGATTCATGTTCCCGCTTTTCCTCCTCCATCTGAGCCAGTGGATTCCTGTGGGACAAGTTTCAACATTTTCGTGAGTATCATCCATTCCGCACTATTCTTTCATTTCAAAACGCGCTTTTCTCTCTGCTTCTTCTCCTACATGCACGGTGGTACAGAAAGCTATTCATGTTTTCTTTTTTCATTAGCAACTAAATGAATGCGATAAACGAACGGATGAATAAAGAAGCCATGCATGCAAGCAAAGATTATGCTGATGAGCTGTTGAAGAGTTTCATTTATGCTGTGTTACACACGCACACACACACATCGCGTTTAGATGTTGAAGACTCTATCAAAGAGAAATCCCACCGGATGTGTTCCGGAGTTTTGGGTTTAAACCATAACCAGCCCAGGGGTTGGGCGGGATTTCACTTTCATAGAGACCACCAAGCCACTAAACGAGGAAGGGGGCGCGCGCAGGAAAGATGCTATGATAACGCTAATACCAATTAGTTTTCCCATTTACCATGTAGACTGACTTACCATCCAGTACCGTTTGTGTTAACAGTTCCAATATTGCATAAGCTGGATGAGTGATGAATATGGGGTCGTTTGTTTTGTTTTGTGTTTTTGTTTTTTTTTTTGTTTTAAAAGGGTGAGAAATGAAAATGAATTTAGTGTTAAACCGAGCAGCAGCAGTGTTTTAAATATGCACAGGCGTGTGTTATAATAATAAATAATAAACCATCATCATACGCACTCCCGGATCAGGTCCGAATGGTTGCAAGAGAACGGAAGAGGGTAAAGCACCCGCCCCACGTTCACTCTCGTCGTACCATTCGCAGCTGGACCGTGAATTGATGCAACGTTAGAGCAGCTATTGCAAAATGCAAAACGAAAAAAAAAATGCACACACAACCAAGAAAGCCAACAAATTAGAAATGAGACTTAAGTTAGAAAATAGCACAGGCCAAACCGACAAGGACGAGGGGTTCGAGATTCGGTTTTTGCGTGCCCCGAGCGCTTACTTATTGCTTAGTTTGGCCTTGCCATCGGTACCCAAACCGGCCAGTTTTCGACAGCGATAGTTTTCATAGTGCACGTTGTTTGTCACATCCTTCAGGTCCTGCAGATTCGTCCGGATGACCATGTTGCGCAGAGCGATGAAATCACAATGGTCCAAATTTTCAACTAAAAAGGGCAAATAATGTGATGTATTTTTTCTCATGAACACCCTCCCCTCGTTCTCGCGTACCTTCAGCAACTCCCCACGGGTAGCGTCGTCCACGGACTTTGCGACCATCGATCTCGATAATTGCATTCGCACCAACCACAGCAAATGGAACGCGGCTGCGCAGCTGGCGAAGTACTTTTGCGTCCTCCTCCTCGTCCATCGGGTCCGGGAAATCGTAGATTTTAATCTTATTTTGAGCGATTTCGTTTAGAATCTGCAATCGAACAGAACATCCCATCGTATACGTCCCGTCAGTCACACACCGTTTGCCTCTCCACCACAAACAACATTACCTGTTTCTTGAAGAGAGTGATTTCCTCCGGAGTCAGCGTGTCCGCTTTGGCAATGACTGGTATGATGTTCACCTTATCGCACAGTCGCTGCATGAACTCGATATCCAGCGGCTTCAGCCCATGCCCGGACGGGGCAATAAAGTACAGACAAACGTGTACGCGCGAATCGGGCAGCGCCGTTCGGTGGACGCGTGACTCGGCCGTCAAATACTCCTCGTACTTCGACTCTACAAAGTCCACTATCGGTAGCCAGCTGTTGAATAGAGTAGAGAACACACATTGCATTAACCGTGCAACACACAAAGAAGCTTCTCTCTATCTCCCTCTCTGCGACCTACCAGTTGCTGTTGTCAACGGCATCACCGAACCCGGGCGTATCGACAACGGTCAGCGTTAGGTTGACGCCGTTCTCCTTCAGCAGCACCTTAGTGCTCTCGACGGCCACCGTCTTCTTGATGCGCTTCGACGGTCCCGGATGCTGCTCGGCGTGGTAAATGTCCGACAGGAACATCGAGTTGATCAGGGTCGATTTGCCCAGCCCCGACTCGCCCACCACCATCAGCGTCAGCTCGAAGCCCTTCTTCACCGCCTTCCGGTACACCTGGTTCGGCAGGTTCGCGAACCCAACGTACCCGTCCAGCTCCTTCGGCTTCGTTTTCATCACCGGCTTCTCCTTCTCGTGCCGTTCGTTCGCTAGCTTCGCGTTCGCCGCATCCGCATGGTGATGATGACCGTGGTGACCGTTCGCACCGCTATCGTGATGGTTCAGCAGGGCGTCCCGCTTCTCCTTCAGCGAAATACTGTTCATGCTGGTCGCCAGCCCGTTCACGCCACCGCCACCTCCTCCGCCGAGATTGTTGTTCCCGGTTGCTGCCGCCGCCGCCGCTGCTGCTGCCGCGTGCACAGCGCTGCCATTCGTGGCCGTTGCGCCGTTCAGACCGTTGTGATTGTTATTGGTGACCATTGCGCCAATCGAGACCGCGGCCGGTGAGCTGTTGTTAGTGACGCCACCGCCGCCGCCGCCGCCAACCGAGTTAGTGAGCCCTGCCGTGCTGTGTTTATCGTTGGCCGCGTTTGCGCTGTTATTATGCTGCGGAGAGAGATAGAATGAGAGAAGCGAGACGGAAATGTTGGATTAGCTGTTAGTTTGCCACATTAATAAAGCTGATTGAGGGAGTGGGGGTGGACTAAAGGCAATGTTAGTAGGCAAGTAGGAGGTTAGAGCTTGTTGAAAGCGGAATAATGCACAACGATGTGAAGAGAGCAGGAGCACAAGAAGCAAGCGAGCGAGCGAGCAAGGAGGAGGGGAGGAAGCGGGAGCAAAGTAGGAAGCCAACCACACAACGCAAAGCTCAACTCACGATCACGTTGTTGTTAGCCAGGTTGAGACTGTTCAGCCCTACCGGTGGATTTGGTGGCGGTCCGGACGGACTGTTGCTCTCCGACTTGAAGAACATTTCGCGCTTCGTTGCCAACTGAAAAGCACACATACCAAACAAAAATAAACGAATCAATTAATAAAACCGAACCAAACACAGGGTGACACACACACACACACACGCAACGAATAACAACGACACATCGGGGAGAACGAAAGAAGAATTGTATAATTAAGGCAACGCGACGGACACGACTATTCTAACCACACCGATCCTTATCGTTTATACGAACACTGATTGCAAAAAATAAAAATACAATAATTTTCTAATTTAATAACAAACGAAACAGCAAACTAAATCAAACTTAATATTAATGTAAAACAGACAGCTTTAGAAAAAATAGGAAACCGCGGAAATGGAGCGTGAAATTAGTCATTAGTAGCTCCTTGTCTGACGGCTGACTGACTGGTCGGGCTTGTCTGTTCCTTTTCCACCCTCTTTCTAAACACCGAAGATGTCGTTCTGCTGCAGCAGCGGGACGTGAACGTAAAACCCAACCAGGCGCAACGTCTCGCCGACAGGCATTAAGAAACGGCACACTTCGGGGTACAGTGAGCATCGTAACACCCGCACCAATCCCGAAGGATTGTTATTACCACCCATCCAATGATGATTACATTATCCCCCCCCCCCCGCAATTGATAGGTAAACAAACCCTCCTCAACATACGCAACTGTTTGTTTTAGTTTGTGTCTGTATGCAGAGCTCGATCTCCACCCATGATCGGATGGTAGGCACATTTCAAAGAGCCAAAGAGCCGATTTTAATGAAATAATCAATAAAATTTAACCGTTTTCATCTCCCTTTTCCGAAAAGGAAGCACAAACACGCAATCCGGTAAAGAAGCATCATCTTCCGGCAACTGAAGCGATCGATCGATGATGATCCTCTCATCCATCCCCCCCTCCCCCGCTCCCCATCCCCACTACTACGCAAGTTGTCGCGCTTCCTCACCAGGCTAACCTTTTCCCGTTCCGCTTTGTCGATCTTGGTGAACTCGTTGCGATCGCGATCGATCTTGTTGAAGGATGACGAGTAGTTTGGCAGCTTCGGAGGTGGAATGGGCCGGGCGGCGATCGTCGGCTTCTCGTGCGTCTTGTTCGTCCCGTGGATGCCGGCCGTAATGGGGGGTGCCGCCATCGGCATACCGCCGCCGCCGCCGCC
>AXCO02011515.1:0-12380 GCA_000473525.2 Anopheles melas
TCTCTCTCTCTCTCTCTCTCTCTCTCTCTCTCTCTCTCTCTCTCTCTCTCTCTCTCTCTCTCTCACACCGGAAGCAATCATGCCCTTTTACTGTCATAACTTATTACACTGTGCGGGCGAACATTCTTCATCGGAACGATGGAAAAGGGTCCCGTTTTGGCCATCCTAACACAACATTTCTAATGTCCCGGAGGGTTACATTGTTGCAAAAGAATGTGCCAAAGAGCGCTTGCAGTATTGCGTCAAACTGAACTCGATGGCATTTTTCACACCAACCCAACGGTGCAGGAAAAAAAAGTCGGATAAGGAAGATGAAAAGTAATGTTTGATCTAGCTGGCGGGCGGGCGCGCGACGAGAAGTGACGACAAAGGACCGACTGAGGGGGTTGCAAAAATCCACAGTCCACTCTGTGGACAATGGACACACAGACTTATCGCGTCGCTGGATGGCGCCAGCAGTAATGATTTACTTGAAGTATGGCGGCAACGCACAGTATTGCACTCTTCTTCTGTGGTGATGCTCGGGACGTTCCGGGGTAAAGAGGTCCAAGAGGCGATGATGGATTATTTGAATGTCCATTGGAGTTTGTGTGGGAGAGCGAGGTTCCAATGTTTAAGGGCATTATTTTTACAAAAAGCGTATAGGGATAACATCTCTAGAATTTATCTTTTTAAAATGCATCATTAAAGTGTTTCTTCAAACTCTTTCGGGAGTATTCATAAATTTAAGTACATTTTGATGGAAACATTGGCACTCTTTGGCGATAATCTTGTACTTCTGGTGTACGCAAACACTGCTAAGTAATGTCTACACCTCATGTTCACTGGACATTTCTCTCCAACCCTCTTCCTAAAATCTCTCCATCTAGAAAATAAGCTCCCGCAAGATCCCAAAAACCCTCCCCGCAAACCAGCTCATCCCCCCCCCCCCGCCCCCTTCCACAAGGCAACAGCTTCATCCATCAAGCGGACGCTTACAAAACCAAAAACACACGTTACCACTTCCCTTTCGTCGGCTTCACCGCCTTTTCCTTTGACGATGTAAACGATAAGCCCAAACACTTGCTCCTTACTGTCCGGGATGCATCCGGGATTTTTTTTTCTGTTCCGGCCAAAGTAACTAAAAACGGACGACAGCAGCACACGACCGTCACACCAGTGGCGACGAGACCGTAGAACATTCCAACCATCATTTAATGCAGGAGTAGCAACAGCAAACACTACGGCGCCCTTCCTTGATGTGGGAAAAGCTGTCGATAAGGTACACACACGTCGTCGTCGACGTCGTCTTCGTTCTTACGGCTGTTACTTGTAGTCACATGAAACGTTTTTCGTTGCCATCCGACAAAAAAAAGGATTACTAAGATGATCAACGACAGCCTGGGTAGCGTCGCAAAGGCGGAACGAACCACGACCACGACAACAATCCCGGCGCAGAGCACGCAGAGGATGTTCGAGAGAGGCTGTTGGCTGGTTGGCAAGGATCGACGATAACAAGGACGATGAAAGTAACACGTTATTCTCGTTAGCCTCTGGGAATGGGGCCCGTTTTGTTGGCCTGCTTCACACACACACACATGCATCGAGTAAGGGGGTATTGTGGGAAGAGTGTCGGAGGGAAAACTGTGCAAAATTGCCTTTACAGTAAAGTGAGAGTTGAACGATAAAAACCATTCACTTTGCATATGGTTACTTTTTACCAGCATCGAATCATCGTGTCGAAGGATTGAAGAGAGTCTTGCCGATTGGTGTGTGTGTGTGTGTGTGTGTGTGTGTGTGTGTGTGTGTGTGTGTGTGTGTGTTTTTTTTTTACTCACAAGCACCACGGGGACCCGTCAGAAACTAGTGATTTTTGGTTTTGTTTTGTTTTGTTTCATTTTATGTAGTCTGCACTTATTTGCATTGCATATGCAGGACGAAAGAGAGAATATACAAAAGTTATCCGTTTGCTACTTGTTCATTGTATTGTTCTGCATTTTATTTCTTAAAACTTGTCTTTGAGATGACATTTTCATTGTTTTTTGGTTTTCTTTTTAGTGTTTTTTTTTTAAAGATATTGATGCATATGTCTCTACACCGAAAGACATATTTAATAGTTTTGGAAGGCTTAAGCGTACAACTGAAATTCCTTATTTGATTTTATCAACAAAAATTGCCAAACTCAAAGAGTAAGTCAATAAAATGACAGTATAATAGAAAACAAAAAACGATAAGGAAATGGTAGCAAATAAGAAAAAAAGAGAATAAATGTATTTATATTTAGGTGTTAAAACGTTAAAACGTGGACAATAAGAAAAGATAATTGAACAAATAAAATATTCCAAAAGTAGTTCCGTTCTTGTAGATGGAAATGAGCGCCAAATAAAGATGTTTTTATTACTGTCAATAAATAAAAAAATCACATATAAACGAACGCAGAACCACTCCTCATCGACACAACGAATACACCAACCTCGCCCGTGGATAGCGATCCACGAACGTAAAAACATGTCGAATCGGAAAAAGTTTGCTCATAAGCTGCACCAGGATCGGGTTACGAAACATGTCAAACATGAAATTCATCTTTAAGAATTGTTACCTCCTACTCTAAAACATACACACACACACACACGAAATGGGCTCTCTTTTCTCTTCCGTAACCATTGCCACACGTGCAGCAAGACAGAACCATGTGCATTTGGGGGAACCGTGTTGATGAACCTCAGCCGGTGGTGCAGTCGTGGGTAAAACGATTCGCACTCAAGAATGTTTACTGCACACCACCAGAACAACCAGAAGGAAAGTCAAGCCACTCACGCTAATATGATGTGTGCTTCTTCCTCCGTCGTTGATTCGGACGGATTGATACGTGTCTAGACAGCAGGAGGACGGTGGCGCATTAGCCGCAGGGCACTACTTTTTACATGAATATAACACAACTCATGTGTGATTCGGGTAAGTGTTTCGCGATGTTACGAATTTTGTTACAACCAAATGCGCTAAAAAAGGGTTTAAGAAAGCTCTCTTCCCATTCCGATTGTTTGAGCGATAAACTACATCTTGTAATGACGATTTCCTAAGCCTTAAAGTCTATTGGTATGGCTTTATAAAATGTGTTTTTTTTTGGAGTCATTACAATAAAAGTACAAGCTTCAATCCAAAGGTAAGCCCGTTGCGCCAGTTACTCAAACACAAATCCGTCTTTTATTTTCCAATTTGAAAGCAATTCCCTTCGCTTGCTGTAAGTACATTTCTCCCGTTTTTTTATTTCACCGTCTGTCCCACCGTGTGGGAGCCAATCTGGGGCATTTCGGTTCGTCGCCTGCGCCTCCCTTCCCACCGGGACCGTTTTCTCTCGCCAGCTTGCGCGCGTGTGTGTGTGTGGATTTGGATATTTGCTCGCGCAAGGAAAAAGTAACCCCGTACCCGCCACTCCCAACATTACAAGACGGTAGGGCGGCGAGAAAGAAAGGCAGCCATTTAGTGGCCAAACGCGTGTGAAGTGTAGTGTGCAGCGCGCGGAAGGTGTGTGTGTGTGTGGTGCAAATTTCAGTTCATTCATAAAACCGATCCCCACCATCGTTCCGGACGTTCGCAGGGGAAGGACGGTGGTGGACGGTAGTCGCGCAAGTCACTCGCGCCGCCTTTGCGCCACAAACGCGTGGTTTGGAAACGCGCTTTCGTACCCGGGCGTGTGTTGCGCCGCTCGCGGCCCTGACTGTGTCTCTCATTCATGTACACCTACCCCCCCCCCCCCCCCCCCCCGGCATCAACACTGCCGCCCACAACTACTGCACCACCACCACCACTCCCTTCGTCGTTGTGCAAACACTCCGTAATAGGTTCGACGCGGTGAACACGAACACGAAACGGCCGATCCCACCACCATGGGGGAACTTGCCGCGTGTGCTCGGTCAGGAGGAATTTCATTGACGGAAACGGCGCGAGACAACCGCCGCGGTACCGAACCGCAACAGCACAAAACACAATATCCCCCTCTACCTTCTCCCACCACCCACCGGGTGGTGCATACGCCCATATGTGTCTGTGTGTGTGTGTGTGTGTGTACGTGGAGCGGCGTCGTCGGTCGCTCAAAACGGGTGGGTTTTGGTAGAATGAGAGATGATTGACGACGATGACGGCGAACGGTTCTCGTCGGCGGTGACTAAAATCTGGCGAGGGATGGTGGCGGATAACGGGCAAGCCAGACAGGGCGCGGGATATGGTGTGTTTGGAGGTAGCGGAAATACTACTGCCACACAGCAAACAATGCTAATAACAAACAAGGTGACCGAAACCAAGCGGCCGGTTCCGGTAGACGGTGTACAAATTGCACTCATAGAAGTAAGATGTACAATTGTAATGACGAAAACAGAACTCAAGCTGAGAGCGTTTAGGCAGTGGAATTTTATCACATTATTATGGCATATTTTATTTGAATATGTTTACAGCAAATTCAAAATGTACACACGTTCGCGCGAGCAACAGCTTCGATCATAGCGCAGCAAGCAAACACACTCATCAAACCACAAACAGGAAACCTACTAAATACAAAAAAAAACACACACACACAAGCTCACACCACCATCCACACTAAGTGGGTGAGGAAAAACAGTTCCTCCGTGCCGGTTCCGGCGCGCAAAAAAACAGGGAAAATGATTGAATGAAATATGAAAAGTGACACGAACACGCGACACAACAACTCGAACGGCACTGCACTCCCATAACGCGTGAGAGAGAGAGAGAGAGAGAGAGAGAGAGAGAGAGAGAGAGAGAGAGAGAGAGAGAAAGAGAGAGAGCGGGGACGGTGGTGGAGAAAGGACACGAAAGCCCTAACGACCCACCACCTCCACCAACCCGGCGTAGCGGCCACGGGAATGGGGAAAAGGCGGAAAGCCGCTCACCAAGCCCCGTAGCGCGTTGATTGAAGATCACTGTTGCCTGTTGCCCCCGTTCTGTGTGCTGTTTGTGCCGTGTGTGTGTGTGTGTGTGTGCACCTTTGCCCGGGCGGAAATGCACCCACAGCCGAGCGAAGCGTAAAGTAAGATATTACACCGGGCACACAGTGTGGGGTTCCCCCCGGGTTGGAAAGTGTTGCATGGAAAGGAGAGCAGGGGGGGGGCGATGGTGGCACGAATCTATCATAACTGCCGCTGCCGCTGGTTGCATTTAATTGCATGGTTTAATAGCAACAGGAGAACCACAGCAAACGCAAAACACAGACGCAATTGCTCCAAATATAACCCTCCCCCCCCCCTCACCACCCGCCAAGACACGTACAATTAATGTTGGATAATTGCACTTTGATTTGGAGATAGTGGTGGTGTGGTGCTGGCAAATAAAAAGGCTTACACGGCGTAAATTTGCAGCCAATGAGCGTGGAAGCGGTTCATTAATTTGTAAATAAATGGAACTGTTTTGTGCGGAGCAAACAATGCTAAACAGGTTTGTGGAAATTATATCAATTTTTTTTTATGTTTATTTTTATAAATTGATTTTAAATTTTTGCTGTATCGATTTTTCCTTCCAGCTACTAAAATTATATAAGCTCCTCGTACTAACGTGCTTAGCGTGTTTTTGTTTTTTAAAATTAGGCTAAAGATACTTAAGAACTTTATAAAATTCAAACAGCTACTCCAATTAATTGTGAATTTCAACGATTCAGCGACAAGTTATGAAAAATAATCATTTATTATTTAGTAATCAGGCCTTTTCGTTTTTTCATCCAACTAGCTGCAATTTCAGCCTGTCAGAGGATCAGTATTCATCACCAACGTTGTATCCATGTGCAATTATGTATAAACAAAGATGCATTTTAAAATTGTTCTGATGTCTTTTTTCTGTTTAAAATGAATTATTATGCTTATTAAACTGATTAAACTTTAAAAATAATCGATTTCAACAATATGTCGCCTTTCTTGACGCAATGTTTATCCTTCAGTAAATAAAAAAAAATAATATCAGTCCTGCATTCGCACCCGCGACGAAATGAGGGATTGATTACATATTTTTAAGGCTTAAATAGTTTAGGCCCAAGTACTGAGGCTAGTTTTGCGTGTGGTCTTGTATGACGTGTTGACATTATTTGAGCCGCCAAGTGTCAAACTACACTTCAAACAGCCGGGCTAGTATCGTAAAAGCCCCAGTATTAATCTTACTTTTTCGATTTTATAAAGCGTACACAACGCTTATTAGTTTCAGTACCGTTAAATCGAAGTTATTTGAAATCATTTTGTTTTCATTTCCGGTTCAAAAATGTAAATAATATCATATTGACAAGTGCTTAGTTATTTTCTTGCTTTTATTCGTTAACATTTGTTTTTTATTTTATTTTTTTTAATCTAGAAGCAAAAAAAGTAAAGATAAAAAATAAATAAGAAAAACAAGATAAAAACTAAGAAAACGAAGTTTTGGCTCTAGCTTACCCATTTTAAAGTCCTAATTGAAACTATTTGTTGCAAAATTATTCAATACAAGTTAAGTGATTTCTAATTGATCGAATTTCAAACATACATTTTGCGTTAAATTTAAAAGTTTTATTGAAGTTTATTAAAGTTGACATGTATTTTCAGCTCGA
Source organism: Anopheles melas (assembly GCA_000473525.2). Lineage (NCBI taxonomy): Eukaryota > Metazoa > Arthropoda > Insecta > Diptera > Culicidae > Anopheles > Anopheles melas. The sequence continues at coordinate 6,557 of AXCO02011515.1, forward strand.
AACAATAACTCAAGAACTTAATAAATTTCATTAGTTTTTTTTTTTACAGAAAACAATCAAATTACACAGGGTTTATTATGTTATTCTACCATAAAATTACAATTGTTATAAATCTGTTCAAAAACCTTGTAAATTTAGCGTGATTCTTACCAGAATCGATATTTGTTTTAAATAAAAATAGGTACTGTAGAATCAAAAATTGAAATCTTAGAGCCAAAACTTTAGTGACAATGAATGTAATCAGCAACATAACTGCCCAGAGTGGAATTTCTGATTACCTTTGTTTTACAGGGTTTCTCAAGCCAACTCAACATTGTAACAATATTTTTCGAACACGTTAAACTATTCTCAACATCGCACTTACAATACGAATTCGTAAACTGTTTTCGATTTGGTAACACTAAGTTTTGGACCTGTAAAATCCCAACTCGAATCTGGAAAATGTATAATGGGTGACAGGACAGCCAACACACATTTTCCAGATTCGAGTTGGAATTTTACGCGTTCAAAACCTAGTGTTACCAAATCGAAAAGAGTTTACGGAATCGAATTGTATGAACGATGTTGACAATCGTTTAACGTGTTCGAAAAATAGTGTCACGATGTTGCGTTGGCTTGAGAAACCCTGTATGTTTAGAGGAAAGCTACCAAAACTGAATATAAGATTTGTTAATTTAATTTAATTTAATTTAATTGCTTAGATGTTACGACCTTGTAATTCAATGCCAAACTGATAGATTTCAACACAACTTTTCCATGTACATACATCTTCCAACAGTCTTGTTGATACCCCGAAATGCCTGCAAACACGCCACCGGAAAACGAGGCCAACCGCGTGCGACCAACATACGATATATGACGCTACCTCTCCTTCAAGAATCAGCTTAATCGGTGCACAAAGGAGCAAATCGTACGGCAAATCAAACCGTTTGAGCCATTCTGAGTCAACGCGATCCTTCACCACCCTTCCTTCCCTCTATCACCACTCTTGGGAGAGGTGGTTTAACTTTGCGCGCCGTTGATTTATAAGGAACAAACCCAACCCCATCTTCTAAATCACAACAAACAGTGTGGTTGCCCGCTTCCTCCCCAACTTCTCATTACATTTATTGCGCACTTTTTTTTTTGTTTGGAAAATGTAGACCCTGGATCAATGTACAACCTGCGAGAGCGAGCGGTGCCGGTGTGCCGCCAGCGCAAATCTCGGACACGTTTCGCTGAGTTTCAAATTCGCGCAACTTTAATTGACAGAGCGAAAAGCGCGCAAAAAAAAAAACAGTATGCCAACAAGAGGAATAAAAAACAAAACGCCCAATACAATATAAAATTAGTACATCATTGATGAAAACAGTAAATAACACAACAGCACAGAGAGCCCGATGATTTGTGAATGGACACGAACTAATGTAGTGTAGAGGGAGGGGAGGAAAAAGTGATGAAAACGCAACACGCCGTCTTTTCGATTGACACTAATGACCGATTTTGAGGACGAAGTGTGCATGCGTGGAGGGAAAACCCATCAATAAAACCGATCGCCCCCGATCATACACGCCCGGGGTCTGATTATTGGCCGGTTAAATAAAAAAAAAACAGGTGGTTGAGAGAGAGAGAGAGAAAGAGACAGGAAAAAAACCGCTCACATTGCATCCGCATTCCAAACGAAGGCTCCCCTTGTTCCATTCACCCGCATTAAAAGATCGACAAATAAAACGCAGTAAAAGCTTCTTTTTTATATATAAACAACAACAAAAAAGGAATACACACAGCAGGAGTGGAAAAGGGGAAATAAAATAGAGGAACGAAACCTACTGAAGCCCCGAAACCAAATTCGGCCCGATCGTGCTAAAAATAGAGAGTTTGCACCACACACACACATGCACCCCTTTTTTTTTTTGGGCCAAACACCTGGCAAACAAAACCCCAGCGAAACGAAAACCACCGGTAAAGGAACGGTAAAAATTCCCATTTTTATTAATTAATCAGTGTAATCTATCCGGCTAATTCGCACATCGCGCGCGCGCCTCTGTGCGTTTGCGAATTTTGCGCTACTTGCTAGGGTAGGGGTAGGGGTCAGCACTACACCACCGGTCAGAGGTGTGGGGTGGAACTCTCCCATTATCTGCTGAACTTGGCAAAAATGCTCCCATCACCATCCGCCACCAGAGGGGGGGGGGGGTTTGAAGGCTTTTTCCTCCACAGATTGTGGGTTGCTTCTCCGTGTAGTTGAATTTTATTTATTTTGTGGGATTTTTTTTCTGTTATTACTCTAGCGCTTTTTCGCGTTTTTGCACGCTTGGTTGATCAATGTGTTTGTGTTTGTGTGTCTAATAAAAAAAAAAACAAGTTCGCATTTCTTTTCGCAAGTGTGCGAAAAACCATGGAACCATGGCACCATCTTCCCCCATTGATATAATCTAACTAACGCAATCGGTTTTATTTTGTTTTCTTTTCCCTTTTTTATCGATTTGTTGGATACATACACACACACAGGTTGTTTCTTCTCGTTTGTCCCGTTTCACTACTGCCAACCCCTGGATTCCCACACCCAGATCACGCGTTCGATCGAATTGTGGCGATTGCGGGGCCTTAATTTACGGCCTTTTTGGCCGATTGCGCGTAATTTCGCCAAAAAAAAAAAAACCTCTCTTCTGCCACGTTCAAACCACGTAGTCCGCGTACAGCGGGAGGAAAACCCGTGCTAAAGAAAACAGAGGAATGAAGGAAAGGCACAGGCTGAAGCCAAATCAAGCTGATCGAAACGCCGGTTTCATCCCCCGGCAAGATAAAACCGGGAAATGGGGCGAAAAACACGTTCCACCGATGATACACCCCGCACGCAGGGAGGGTGGGTATGTAACGCGGGTCTAAAAATATTCGGATCACTCATCAGCTGTCTGCGGCGTGGAGTCATAAATCTAAATCTTCTAAAAATAAGCCAGCAGCCAGCACCCAGCCGGCGAACGGGCGCGCGCCCCGTTCGGGCCACAGTCCATCAACCGAACACAGCGGATACGACGGCACACGCGGATGCTGTGAGTGTGAGTATTATTGATGGCTGGCAGCGAGCGCGTGTGTGTGTGTGGGGGGGGAGGGGGGGGTCCGATTTTCCACGATCGTGTTTTCCTACTGCTCTGTAACTGCAAACGACGACCGTCGTCTTGGCGGCGCTCTCGCCGCAGCATCGATCTCAATTGATCGTGCTTTCACGGTACCGAGTCGCGCATTCCATGCAGTTATCTCGTTCGTGCATCGGGCGGCTTCGAGGCTCAGCTAAAACCCGAACAGTGGGCACGGGGGAAACGACGACGACATGCCACACACGCTTCGTTAGGCCGTTTTTTTTAAATGTTATTACTACTTGAACTGTTTTTATGGCTTAATCCCTTTGAAAATATTGCATTGTGGCTCTCTTTATTTGCCTTTCTGTTTTTTTTTCCTGTTGGGGTTTCTAATGTAGCCAGACACTAGCGGTAATGGTTTGGAATATTTTTAATGTTTTTTTTCTGTCATTTTCTTTTGCGCTTTGCCTATAATTTTTGTCTTATTTTCATCATCTTTTCTCAAATGATCTTTATGTATGGTAATTACTTGTTTTGTATCTCTTTTTTTATATTGCATTCGATGATGCAAGGGTTTTTCCGACTCTAAATTAGATTATACTTTTTTTATTTGTCTTTGTTTTCATTATTTTGATGTTTGCCCGTTCAATTTAGTGTTATACCATTTAAGTTATGTTTATTTTCTATATGTACTACCTTACCCAATACCAACTGCAGTATTGTTTACCTTTCCAACTCTTTTTCTGTTTTCTATTTTATCGTTTTTCTTTAATATTTTTCTGAGTATCGTAATGTTTTTAATGAAGTTGAAATCATATGCGAAATTGTTTTATTTTGTTTTTCTCAGATTCTAATGTATTCTTGAATATTTTTAAATGTATGACAACTTCCAAACAAACTGTTTTATTCCTCGTTTGTATATTGACAACACTTTAATAAAAAGTCGTGTTTGAAATCTCAAAAAAAAAACAAGAAAATCAAATTGTATCGTATTCCAATTCAAGCTTAACAGCAAATTCAATCTCAGCAAGTGTACAAAATCTGCAAAGCGAGTATGACGTCACACCAAGCAACGGAGTTGGGCAAGTCCATCGCACAGCAAAGCTCATCGATCCAAATCCGTACCCACACAAATCATTGCTGATCCACCCGAAGCAAAAACTTTGATCCCCAAGAAACCTTCACCCCCCCCCCTCCCCCTTTCCTCCACCACATCCGATCGCAAAACTGGAATAAAATGGAAGGCACTGTAATGGTTCAATTTCCCCAATCGGCCCCCGGTACAAGAGAACGTACACACAATTGTGCTCTACGAACGAAACGACCACTGCGCGAACGAAGCGCACTACAACGGGGTACAAATTTGCGACCAACCACGCGCAAAAACGAAACGAGCATAACATTGACCTCAGGGTGTGCTCAGCCCCCTCAAACAAAAAAAAAAAAACCCAACCACACCAGCAGCAGCAGCAAAAAATGCAAGTGAATTCCGTTTGTGCGAATCTAATTCGTGCGGTTTGTGGGGTTCCATTTGTACGAAAGACGCCCAATATATCGAAAGGAATTTCCAACACAGCCAACACGGAGGGAAGGGAAGACGAGCTATGCTGCTGACCAATTTACTTGCTGACGTAGGTAGGCAATGGGAAGGTTTAATTTGCAAGGCAAAAAACTGGGCGGAAAATCAAACCTTTGCTAAACGAAACCCTTGCATTGCACAGCACACTATTTACAGCGCTGTCAAACACTTTTAATGGCACAGGCGCAATTAATTATGTCACAGTGTAAACAACGGAACAAACCTAGAAACAAACCATCGTCCAACCCGCGATCGAGCCGCGCTCCGGGGAAAGGAATGCAAACGCATTCAAATCGCACCACGAACGCCGCCGCCGCGAACTGCTCCATAATAAATTCATCAACTAATAAACCCTCCCACCACCACCAGGCGGCGGCGCCCTTGCGAAATTCCTGCCCGTCTTCGGCACAAACCTCGACAGGAATGGGAAGAAAGGCACACGGCGGCGGCTCACGGTTGATCACGCTTCTCGTGATGAGCAGCAGTATAATAATTAAACATACATCAAGCGTGCCTTATTGATGAGCGAGCGAGCGAGCGCCCGTCCGGGTGACTTTCGATAGTGTTGAAGAAACATTCCTATAAATTATTCGACAATTAAGACCATCTTCTGGATGGCGACAACGACGATTTGATGCTGGCCAGGCTCGGTGGCGGCATGTGTCGGAAATTTTGCACGGTCGACGATGCCGCCGCCGGCTGAGAACGATTTCCTGGAGGCAGCAGTAGCAGCAGACGACAGGTCAAAGAAGAGCTATGTATATGCTGCATATCTGCATTTGTGTCAGTCAGTATTATGCGCGCCGCTTCAGGGTGGGGAGGCCTCGCCCGTCTTGGATGCCTGTACGAATGGAGATTGCTGTCATTAGCATCAGGGCATAGGGGTTTGCTGAATGGAGAACGACCACTTTAATAGCTTCCGTTTAAATTAATACATTATACGTAATTACAACTACGAAAAATCATTCCAAACTCTAACACTCAGACGCAGTGATGGCTCTGATCTTGGGAGTTGGAGATTCATTAAGGATGCCCCACGATCAGCACAAAGAAAATCGTAAATCAGTGTTCAATGTAAATCTGGTTCGGTGCGTGAAAAGGAAACCCCAGCTTAATAAATATATTAATGACGCTGACCGTTTTCCTCTCGCGTCTTCTGTCACCTCTTAAACATCTTCAAGCAGGC
>AXCO02011520.1:0-10083 GCA_000473525.2 Anopheles melas
TTAGGACCAAATGTCAAGTATATCCCAAGAATGTCGTGATTATCATCGATAGAAAATGTCATGATCACGTGAGTGACCAAGAGTTGGGTGCTAGAGAAAATGTCACCTATCATGTATTGACCATACCAACTGTTTGAGGCGCATCTCTGATCATCCCAGTTGTGTACGTGAGCTGATTATAGGTTCGTTTCAGTCATGAGTGTTGGTGACTGAAACAGTGGCATTTGACAACACTGTTCACAGCCACAGAGTTCATTGAGTATCAGCAATGAATATCAAGTGATTCTCAGGACATTTTGCAGCACTGACTCATATCTGTCCATCTATCTGCTTTTCTAAGTTTACGAACCCTGCAAACACGTTCACAAATCGTTCACTACTAGCTCCATCTTGTGGTCGGAGCAATGAACTTGAATTTAGAACTTCGCTAGCCTCCACTAGATGTCGCATGTTTTAAAAATAACGTTGAAAAACATTCAAAAATTGAAATAAAATATACAAAACGTTTTAAAAATAAGATGATAAGACACGAAATAAGTTTATTCATTATTGTTCTTTAACCAATTTCGAAAATGATCCCTCCATCCATGGTGAATTCTTCAATGTTTGATCGAAGTAGGCACATTTTGAGACAAAACCGTCATGGCGTCACTACTGAAAATTACACGCTCTTTGCGTTTTGTACGAAAATTTCACTGTAAACCTGAGGTAAGAGGTCCACCGCACAACACTCACCCTCGTTTAACATGAAACCATTTCACCGACAAAAATGTCATTATTTAGGACACCTACCCTTTGGATGCACCGAGACGGAACATGCCCAAAGTGAGCAAACCGGCAGAGTACGAACTGCTGCCCGGAATGTCGCCGAAAGTCTTCCGCGAGACGGAGCACGATAATGTAAGAAACAGTGACATCGACAGAAAGAAGTAATAACAGAAAAAAAACTAATTCATTTTCTTCTTTCCAGCAACTTGGTCCCATACCGATGACGGGCGATGCAGCGAAGAACTTTAGCTACAAAAATCCGGAATACTTCTCGTACCACAACTACTCGTTTTACGACATCGGGCGGGCGATTGGGTGTGCCTACCGTGTGCAGCCGAGCGCGCTGCCCCACCGGGCCAAGCGGTTCCGGTTGCCGTGGCAGAAGCAGCAGGCGGAGCAGGACTTGCTGTACGATGCCGCGATTCCGGTGACGCTCAGCTGTCTGTACTGCGAGATGGAGGAAAAGCCAGCTCCAAAGCGGGAGGAATTAAACAATGCGGCGTCCTAGAGCAACGAGGTAAGAGAGGAGGTGTCATGAATCATGAAGCAGTTTGTGGTTTATTAATCAATCATATTCATATGCACTCAACACAGGCTGCTTCTCTGGTGGACGTTCATGAGTTCAATCTAACAAGATTTTGCCAAGAACGGAAGAAGGTCAGAAAAAAAACACTTGGTTGTGGTTGTTCTATTGTATTTGCTATCACAACTTGAAGCATGCATGACACCGTTTTATGCGATGGGAACAGCTGACCACCAACGAAATGTCACCCTCAATGAAACCATCTCTTTGTCGGCGACCCTTTTCGGGAACAAGATTAGTAACAAGACCCAAACCGCATGATGTTTGCTGTGTCTTGAAAAATTTGCATAACGCACTCGTATTCCGACCCGGGAAAGTCCCACATTTTGGCTACAAGATAAATATTGCCTGATACCGTGTAGGTGGCGGCGGTGGCCGGTGCGAGTGCTAAACAGCACTGAAGTGATGGAGGAAAAAGTGAAACCACTCTTGGCGGGGAGCAATTAACTACTCTATTTGCCAGGTAGGTAGGTGAGAATAATTGGAATCTAACAAAACGCTCGATTCGTGGTGCTTTAGAAGGGGGTTGCAGTGTTGTACTGTCGGTACAATGGGGCACAGGTGTGACTCAGGTGTCATATGTTTTATGGAGGTCGAGGTACAAATGGTGATAAAACTTACGCGTTGGACTACGACCACCCCAAGCACAGGGCTAGGTGAAAACCGCAAACATTATTTTAATGACAATTTCCATTATTTTAATAGAAATCGTTCGTTGCATGTTGGAGAGTACTTTTCTATGGTTTTGTCTCTGAAAAATTGTTTTATTTTACACTTATTCCTGTAATAGTGTAAAATGTAAATAATGTAAAAGAATAATTCTCCTGTAATTAGACGTAATTTACCAAAAAGGTACCCATTCTTTGAAAATGAACGTTTCGACACCTTCAAATGCATTTTCTCACCGTTTTTCCCTATCGTTTGCAGGGCATATCTGGAACACGCCCCTCGCCTCGCCGCGCCCCATCTATGTTGTCTATGCGCACGAAAGAAGACCTGCAATAAACCCTCGCATAACCACTGATAAGAGCCGGGCTTTATTGTTATGTGTGTGTGTGTGCTGGCCGACCACCGCAAAGCGGAAAGGAAGTCGAACCCCGAAAGTCGAACGTAAAATTCATCCAAAGTGGCATGGCACATCAAACGGCGTCGTGCAAACATAATAAATTGCGGCTCGGGGTGTTTTTTTTTTTGGTTTTCGGGACAACGGTATTGGTTGTGCATTCCGACGCATCATTCATTCATGTAGCGCAGGCATTAGGGGGAAGAGGGGGAGGGGGGGCCTATGTGTGCTGCACCCGTTACGGCTGAATGCGAATCCAACCAACGCCCTCTTCGGTCGGCGGGGCCGGGCATGTTTAGAGGAACTATTTTAATGGAGGTGCACAAACATACAAAAAAAAACCCTTTTTTAAAGCGGTGGAAAAAGGAGGAGGGCTGAGCGGTGCATGTACGCGTCTTAGAAGAGCATTGTCTTTGGGCGTTGTGCGCGCAAAAATGCATACACATACACATAGGTACTGTTTTAGGGTTGTTAGTATGTGTCTCCCGGGGAATGACTGAAACACTCTGACTAAGCTAAGCAGCGGTTGCCCTATCAAAACCTTTAAAACGCATACACACAGACACACACACATACGTGTGGTGGTGGGGGTACGGTTGGGTGGGAAAAAGCTTCACCCGCCCGGTTCGGAAAAGCCATTCGACGGTAGCCATTCGAACGGAGCGGTAGTAAGTCGGTCGCGGGTGCCTGTGCTGGGGATCTCGTCTCCGTGCAGTCGTGTGCGTCGTGTGAATGCAATCAGGTTAAGAAAAGTTGTGCAAGGTTTTGGGTTCGTATGTTAATCAGTTATTTATCAGTTTTATCAATAAAAAAGTAAGGCCCTCAAACGGGCCCAATCAAACCAACTCTTGCGAAACAACAAGCTGGTTGGAAAGATTTGAACGGTGCGCGAGACGGCGAACAACACAGCATGGTGTTCGAGTGCGAGCAGCAGCAGCAGCAAGACAGCGCTTTTAATCAATTGGCACACACAGTTGGCGGGCAAGAAATTTGATTAATCGCGTTGCTAAGGGTGAAAGCTAGTAGTAAGTACACTAGTTTTCCCGTGTGTTGTGTGGTGGAGAGCGAAAAATGTTGTTAAGTGAAAAGTGTTGTACCTGGGCGTGTGATGAATTGGGATGAGCCAGCGTGCGCAGAGAGACTGGCCAAAACGAACGACGCAAATTGTGTATGTGTGCTACGTGAAGAATTAACAACAAGCAAATAGATTTCTAGCAATTTGGTGTATAAGTTGTAAGCAAGAAAAAAAAAAGAAGAAGAAGCATGGTGAAGCCGGCGGCAAGAATAGTGATAAAGTTTCTAGAATTAGTAAGTTCTGTGATGTGATGTGTTTGTGTGTGTGTGTGTGTGTATGTTTGTGTTTCTATAGTAATTTCCACAATCTTCTCTCACTCTTCCTCTCCAGCTCGGTTGTGTGGCGTGCGTTATTACGAAGATTATCACCGACCATGAGTCACGGCGTGTGTTTGTGCGAAACCAGAAGCTATCGCGGTAAGACACTTCTGCCTGGAAGGGGTTGCTCACTGCACTTCCGCATTGGATTGGAAGGTGTACGGTGTTGGTGACAACGTTTTTGCTGTAGTTAGGAGCAATTTGCATAACAATTAAAATATTGGAGCACAAAATGGAGCGTGTTGTTGTTGTTGTTGTTTGAGAAGGCAAACGGGGAGAGGGTGGAAGACGAGCTAACCGAGAGCCACTAATAACTACAGTATTGGCACTAATGCGGAGCCAGTGAAGGGTCGTTAATGATGCTACTCAAGGACTGGCGGAGTTTGGAGTGACTTTAGTAACATAATCCCGGAACAAAAATTAAGTGTGATAAGGAATAATAGAGTTTATAGAGAAACATTAACAGTGAAACTTTAATTGGAAGTTGAAAAAAACCGAGTAGTGAAGCATTTTAAACTAATTTATACTAAAACAGCTCTAAGCTATGTGTTGTAATTTTCACTGTATATAGATACATAAAAAAATACTTAAATAAAACAAAAAGCACTGAATATACTATAAATACAATAAATAAATAAATGTAAACAACAATAAATAAATATTAAAATAATAACTCAAATAATTGCTATATAAAGTACTCAAAACGCTAGTTATTGAAATAAAATGGTACAATGGATCCGGAAATCATTTTTGCCTTTCTTTCTGTATAATAAAAAAATAATGTATAGAAAAACTAATAAACATGATAATGCATATTAGATATTATGATGCAATAAATCAGTTAATACAGATTTAGACCTTCATTACATTTGATTTGGCTTGACATAGAGAGCTTTCCTACTAATATAAAATCTAATACAGATACTAAAAACACCTGGCACTCGGATTTTGGCACGACCTCCCCACCATCGATTTAATTCAATAAACAGCGTTTCCCTCTTTTCATTTCCCGGCACGCTCGGCCATTTTCCAGCGAATGGAGCCTGATACACAACATCACCTGGAGCAGCGGTGGAAATGCATTTACCAACATCGTCTACGGCGGATACACGATAGTCATCGCACTAATGCTAATTACAAGGTCAGAGAGCGCTACGGGAGAGCCCCAAAACCGAACGAGAGGAGCGAGCCAATAGCGGGGGTCCCCTTGGAAGTGTTTAAAAAGACCTTACCTGGCCATGGTTGTTTCTCTGCCGTTTCCGTTGCCATGGTTTGTTTGTTTCTTTTTTGGTGGCGTAGTGGCGGCACGGTGCTGTGTGTCCATATTGTCCCGAGATTTGTGGCGGAAGACAATTGGCGTGTGTGTTCGTGTGCCTGCTGAACTCATGTGTGCAGCACATGTGGGAAATCCTACGCGAGGCTGACCGATCTGGCCAAAGATTCTCACAGCAGTACACAGCGCGGAAAACATATATCCCCTCCCCCCCCCGCGGGGTCATTTTGTTTTCTCCTTCCACATCCCACAACGGAACGGCTTTGTTTTTCTTCCGATAGTTCTAAGCGCCTCCGCTGTGACCTTCATCTTTTGCGCATGCGTGGTGTCGCGAGTGGGGGTTGGGTCGAGGGGGGTTTATTTTTTCGCATGTTCGTCATCATAAGCTGCCCATGCCCATTATTCAGAGCCTGCTTGGTTGACTTTTCATTACCATGGTGCGGTGCTGTGTGCGCGCCCACCCCCGTTGTGGTGACAAACTTTTAACTCCTCAGCCTCCAGACCCTAAACCCCCGCGGCTAGGTCAGAGTCGAACCATTGAAAAGTGCACCGTGTCTTGCGCAATGCGGGGGTAGGGTGGGACGGCACTAGAGGCACTCGGGGTAATGTTAGCATAATTCACATGTTCCTGCCCGCTGCTCCAAACAATGGCACTGCTCTGTGTATGGTATGGTGCGACGAATGTGATATCATTCAGCTTCAACTTCACGTACGCTCCGTTAAAAAAAAAGGAGACACAAACGCACTCAGTGTCTCGAAGCTGATCTTGCGGGCAAATGGTCTAATCTGCTTCTTCTGTTGTATGTGGCCATATGCTTGAACGGATCATTTCGTATCATTTCAGATGCGTCGATGCCAAATCACGTCCGACCTTGTTTGAGAAGATCGTCCTATCGCTCGGGACGCTATTGTTTTTCGCTGCCGGTAAGTGTTGTTTTTTGTCGGACTAAAACGAGAAACAATGGATTTTTGTTTAAAAACGTGTGCTTCATTTTCCTTTCATACTCACACAGGTGGGCTGGTGTTTGCCTCGATCGATCAAGTCCATCCGGATCTGCACGACAATGCCATCATACTCGGCTGCCTGTCCTTCTTCGTGGCGATCCTGTTCGTTATCGATCTGGCCGATCCACTCGCCCGAATGACGGCACACATGACGCAGACGGAAGCGTCATCGACCGCGCACGATACACCCGACGCCCGGGCAGCAACGCTGAAGAAAGATGTCTCCACCGACACGACGGAGCCGACGGTGTTTGTTGTGTCCAAGCCGGAGCAGCTCAACAGTCACCATCAGCATCAGCATCCACCATCGCAGCAGCATAATCATCACCAGCACGATCGTCAAGCAGCGCATGAGTATCGGGAGGATTCACCACTCAACCGAAGCGCCGAATCTATCGTCGAGCGGAAGGTGTACCCGTCGGCTCAGGTGCCCGTGTTTGCCCACGTCCGTGCGTCCGAAGAAAGTCGCCGAATTGCGGGGAAAGAAATACAGTACCTTCCGCGGAACGATTTTCGCGATCGGCGGAACTATCGCGATGCCGGACCGGCGAGCTACGCGACGAACCGTCCGCCAACGAACCATCCGAACGGGCATTCGGCGCGTCATCACGCGACTGGTGCGTACCATGACAATGATTCGTTCGTGGAGGACATTCAACCGTCCCGCCGGAGCACCTACGTCCCGGCGGACAAGTTTGACCAGGAAGCGATGCAGATGAGCAGTGCACCAATGCCAGCGAACAACCACTATCGCACGAGACCGCCACCGCCTGCGAAACCGCTCAACATCATCCGAACACACTTTGGATCGAATCACAGCTCGCCAACCGGGTCACAGCACAGCGCTGAATGTAGATGTTCGCAGCGCAGCACCAGCACGAGGAAGCTGGACGACTCGGGGCGCGATGAGTTCGATTCGTCGTCTCCCATTCGGCCCGGGTTTGTCGCTAATGCGGCTAAAAAGTGGGACGATAGGGCACGCAGCAAAAGTCAACCGATCGTCGGGTTAAACACGATGGTGTGACGAGGCGAACGGAAGCGCTCCCTATTGAAATAGATAAGTTCTCTTTAGCTGTAGAAAACTCTTCCAAACAGAGCCACTTCCCTCTCTCTCTTCATTCTACATTCTAGTTTCGCAGGATAGAGAAATAAAGGCTAACAAGCGGAGAGAGTGTTTAGTTTGATTTCCGAATCGTTTTTACGCTTTTTATTCCACTGAACATATGTTCGACGCTACTTTCAACTGGGTGCTTCTAGACGATTTTCTCGTGCGTTTGGAGGAGTATGGTGATAATGGGTGCCTATCGATGCGTTCTGCTCTCTCTCTCTCTCTCTCTCTCTCTCTACGGGAAGCATATGCACGATGCTTTGCTAACGATGGTGTGCGAGGCTGCCTCTCTATGTAACGTGTGATAAAATTTTCTTCAAACCCAACAGAGATATTTAACGACAGGGAAGCATAGAAACAACACGAGTAATTTCTCTTCGAACGGAGTAGAAAGATCGCCGGTATTCGTTCTTGCAGCCGTGAGTGTGTTCCTTTTCCTAATAACGATGGCGTAAAAAGAGAGACTAGGTCCTGGAGTTGGTTGGCACACTACCTACATAACCAGGCATTGATGGGGGCGCGTTGTGTTAGACACGGATGTGAAAGCATTCGGTTGTGAGAACCGCTCCCCACGGTTCCTTACATCCTAGCACGGTCCACAGGGTATGCAGCCATCACTGCAAGGGTCGCCTGTGTGGAGAGAGAAAAGAAAATCATTAATTCAACTGGTTGGGTAATAAAAATTAACAAAAACAAGATATTTTGTTCGATTGATCTCACCAATTTAGATAAAAAAGTGGAGCTTATTTCACCCTTCAAACGCATCGCCCCCTAACAGGGACAACAAAACCGCTCCACATTGTAGCAGTGTGCTTTGCACGGTGCCCGGTAACGACAGGGCGCCGCTGGACGCCAGATCGTGTACCGGGGCGGACAGTACCAATTGGTTTTGGCCATCTTCGGCCGGGGCGTAGGCTGCCGTACAGCCGACCGGATGCGCTTCAGCGGATCTAAGGTGTTGTGATGATGTGAAGATCAATCAATCGAACAAAACCGGTTGTACGGGGGGTGTTGTGTTGCTGCTGGATGGTAGTTACTTACAGTAAGGTACGCTGCAGGAAGGATCACACACCGGAGGATAGCTAGGATCACACACTGGACCGCAGGCAGGTGCGCAGCACGGGTCACAAGGTCCGCAGGGTCCGCAAGGTCCACACGGGCCGCATGGTCCGCAAGGTCCACACGGGCCGCATGGTCCGCAAGGTCCACACGGGTCACACGGACCACAAGGTCCACACGGGTCACACGGACCACAAGGTCCGCAAGGTCCACAAGGTCCACATGGTCCACAAGGTCCACAAGGTGCGCAACAGGTCGGATCGATTGGGCAAGGATTGCATCCACCACCACCGCAGGGCAGACAGCAGTTCTTCGATGGACGCACCGGATTGCTTTTCTTGCCCATCGTCACGAACCGGTAGCGTCGGGCCCACTGCGATGGACAGCAGGATGCTTCCGGCTTCGTCAGACAGCATGGTTTTGCCTGGAAGGAATGTAGTACGATATTCAAATTAGCGGTTTTGGATGTGAAGTTCTTCACTCAACAACTTTACCTGACACTCCGAACGTGGGCAGTCATGCTGGAGACCGTTGCGCTTGAGACACTCGCAGTTGGAGATGAGAATTCCGCCTCGGAGCTCGCGACTCTTGCATGGTTTAGGTGCCTGCGTGCAAGGAAAAACGAAGAAAAGATCAATATACGATTGAAGTATTATCAGGGGACTCTACTTGAGAGACACGATGAGTAGGCAAGACACAAGGATGGAATGGCGTTCACGTTCGTACATTCAAACAATTCCTTGGAATTGGAAATCAAAATCCAACACGATCTGTCATAGTCACGGGGTCATACCACCATTCGTACACCTTTGTATACTTACCCATCAACGGAAGTGAGGCGCGCTGTCCCTGTTCTTTCCCTGCTCCTAGCACCGTTTCGGAGCGCAGATCGGGCCCACGCTCGGCGGACAGCACCCATTGTTGTAGAACGTTGTTCCCGCCGGCACGCAGCAGTAGTCGCGGGCCGGTGGCACCTGCACCACCTGCGGCTTCGGCTGACACACCAGCGTGGTGCAGATCTCCTTCGGCTCCACGATGACGCGCGGCGTGCAGACCACCTTCGGGTCGGGCACGATGCGCTTGTAGTAGATGATCTTCGGCTCCGGCACGGTGCGCCGCTTGTAGATGACGCACGGCTCGCAGATAGTTCGCGGCTGGTAGATCAGCTTCGGCTCGACGATGGCACGCGTCTGCGGCACCACGTGCCTGTCGATCACGGTGCGCGACGTGTTGATCACCTTCTTCTGCGCCACTAGCCGGGGCGGCTGCTGCACCGTAATGAACCGCGGTCCGCAGCGTTGCGGGGGACAGATGGTGGGACACTGGGGCATGCAGTTAAGGTCGTGGGCCGTGCGGCAGGTCGGCTCGCAAGGATCGCACGGTCCACAGGGTCCACAGGGTCCGCAGGGACCGCAGGGTGCACAGGGACCACAGGGACCGCAAGGGCCACAGGGATCACAAGGTCCACAGGGACCGCATGGGGCGCACGGTCCGCAAGGATCACACGGTCCACACGGTCCGCAAGGTCCACAAGGTCCGCACGGTCCAACGGGACCCTAAAAACGCCGAGGGGACAATCAGGATGGGAAGAAGGATGGTGCAAAAAGATACAAAACAAAAGAACGGTGCAAATTGTAATGCAACAAAACCAAATGCAAGACATAGTTGCGTGCGTGTGTGTGTGTGTGTGTACAAGGTATGAGTGGAAAGGAAACAAAATAGCATACCCCATCCACTTCCCCACTCCTCCTCTCTGTTAGCGTAGCGCTGGGGACACTCTTTTTAAAAGATTCTTCGCCCGCACCGGTCGTACATTTCCTCGTACCGAATAT
>AXCO02011521.1:0-10094 GCA_000473525.2 Anopheles melas
CGGTTGTTGAGCCAAAGAAGAAGAAGAAGAAGAAGTTCCTCGAATTCTTCAGCAAAGTTTCAATTCCAGTTCTAGATCCAATATGAGATCAGGATCCTGAATTAGTTTCAGGCCCAGTATTGGTTTATAATCAATTCTAGGTATGGAAAACCGGTATGGACAATGGAAACCCGGTATGGAAACCGGTATAGTCTCGGAATCAGGTCCAAGACAAGTTTATGTTCAGGATTATTTCCAGGACCCCTATGTGTTCATGATTTGTTCCTGGAGCTGTAAACAGATTCACTATCTATTCCTGGACTGTTATGAGTCAAGTAATAGTTCCAAGACTGGTATAGGATCGGTATGGATTCAGGATCAGTTCCATGACCGGTATGGTTCCAGTATCAGTTTCGGATAGATATGGATTCGGGGTGAGTTACCTATATAGATTCAGGATAAGTTTTCGTAGTTTTCGATTAGTAGAAATAATATTGATTTACGATCATTTGCACGATCGACATGGACTTGGGATCAGTTCAAGGAACGGTATGAGTTTGGAATTAGTTTTTGGATCGACGTATAAGGTTTAAGAATAGCTCCAGGACTAATTCATATTAGAGAATCATTTTCAAAATCGGTATAGGTTCAGGATCAGCTCAAGGGCCGGTGTGGGAATTTATTTAGAGAGCCGTTTCTGTTGACTCGTCATCTCGGCGTTAAAGTATACGTTGAAATTGCATGGCCCTGTAAGAGGGCCGAATTGACTAGCAAGCTACATATAATTCAACCAACCAAATGTTTCGGCCAGAAGATGCTCCAACGCGCTAGTGTGTATATTTAATATTCTCCTTGTTTTTTTTTTACACGTTCCAGATACATGAGGGGGTGACATCGAGATGGGCCAGGGGCTCGAACCGTCAACTGCAGATCTCTTTCTGTTCTCCCGGTCGCAGCCCCCCCAGCTTCCGTCTCGTACCGATTTCTTCGAGCGATCGAAGAAGCAAGCGCATACTAGGGACAACAGTATAGGCAGCAGCAGCAGCAGCGAGCGAGGAAGCGGCAACGACAACGGAACGAGCAGCGACGACGTACGGTTTGCGCTGACCAGCAGCAGCACAGACACACCAGCAGCTGCCCATCACGCACGGTGGCAACGGTGGCCCGCACTATCACATCACCACCATCACCACCACTACTACTACTATTACTACCACTACTACAGCTACTTGCCGCAGTACATCGGTGCGATTGGCGCACGCGGTGGATGCCGTACGTTTGACGTACTCTTCAAACTTTCATGGTAAGTGTTGGTGAGTGGCGTGCGACGGATAAGTGGATGAATAGTGTCCCCGGTGGTGGAATCATTTTTTCTCTCTCTCTCTCTTTTCCTCTTGCGCTAGAGTTTTCAACTAACGCACGCAACAATGGAGTTTGGCTAGAAAAGGAACGTCGTCAGTGATCTGCGCTTCAGGTGAAACTAATCTCGTACAAAGAGAGACAGAGAGCGAAAGTGCGCGAGAGAGCGAGCGAAGGCAAATGTAGTTGACACATCTAACACACACACATACACACAGATCCACACTGACGCACGTGTGACCGAACTCCAGTAACACAGCAACAACAGCAGCAGCAGCAGCAAAAAGAAACAATACTAAAAGCAACAACCGAAAACGACTACTACTGCAGACACCTATACATAACCTTCTGGGAAGCAGAGCAGCTAAACCAGGCAACAACCGTCACACACATATACACAAACACATACCGTCTGGAGGCGCTTCCGAAACCATATCCACAATCCAATACGGGTATTGTTCCCCTTCATCCATTTTGCTTTTGTCGACCACGCATCACCACGCTCGACGTGCGGACACTGCCGGTCAAGCAGTAAAGTGTACGTGTGTGTAAGCATCGGCGCTAGGACAGAGAAAGCGAGAACGAGCGTACAGCACGACGCCTAGTATTACGGCAGCGCACCGGCCGTGTCTGCTTGCGAGTATCATCGAGCACACTCAATCGCCTAACCTTAGCACCAGTAGACGAACCGTGCGCCATGGTTGCGTCCACCCAGTGAGCGCAATCGCATCGCAACTCTCCAATAACAACAATATCTGTAAGACTCTGTTACAATACCGCCAGTACCTTTGCTACTACTACTACTACTACTACTCCTACTACTGCTAGTATTTCTACTACTACTACTACTGCTACTACTGTGCTATCGTCTACACTCTTTTACCCTGTCTGTGGTTAAGATATCCACCATACACTAGTAGATAGTTTGGTCCACCGTTAGACTCAGGGCCCCCAATCGACAGTGTCAGCAGGATCTGGGAATCTGGGCGTTAAACTACCTATCCGATTCAGGAAATCGGGAGCCAATAGCAGTAATATCCACAAAAAAAAACACCAACAATCAATAGCCTGTCCCTCAGCAGCCTCGATACCCGATAATCACGACTACCAGCTAGGAGGACTCTCAAGCTAGGGAGTTTTTCCCCTCAAACGAAACTTTTGATACTAACGCAAGGTGCTCAGACTCTAACGGCACCGGATCCACGAAAATCCGCCCTCTCAGTGAACATAATGGCCATGGATCCGCCCGACGTAGTGCTGTCGCCGGAGCGCGAGAGCAGCCTGGTAACGACCGCTGGCAGCAGCAGCGGTGGTGATGGCAGCAAGTCGACCACGGCCGCACTGCTCCAGCTACAGCACCGGGCAGCCCATCCACAGACCCCACCGGCTGCGTTTCATCTGACCGGCGGCGGTGTAGGCGAGCCGGCACTGCATCAGCAGCGCTCGGCACTGCTGGTGCAGCAGTCCTCTACCACTACGACGCCACCAGGCAGTAGTGGTGGTGGGTCTGCTGCTGCTACTGCTGGAGTCACGCAGCTAACAGGCATTGCCGTGCCGACGGCACTGCTAGCCTCGGCCAGTCAGCTGCAATCGGTGGCCGGTGGATCAAACAGCTCGGCGATCGCCACCCCTTCCGGTCTGACAACGACGGGGTCGAGCGGTACGCAGCCAGCGCCTCCGATCGAGCGACTCTCCCGACCGATGGCGTTCGATAAGGTAGGTAGCGGTTTGGGCAGCAGTGAAGATGAACAGAGGTTTACCTCAACGTATTTGGAAATCCCCTGTATCCCTTGCCAGATGGAATCACTAGTCCGCGAGATGCAAGACTCGGAGAACGGTGTGCCAGTGCGCAGCCAGAAGCTATTCCTGACCTCCATACCATCGGCTTTCATGGGTAGGCCTGTCCCTGTTGCATGATGGAATCGCTTGAAAACTAGCAGTTAACCTTTTCTCTTTCGCCCGCACACAGGATACGACCTGATCGAGTGGCTGATGGAGCGGCTAAGCATCGAAGAGTCGGAGGCACTGAATATTAGCAACCAGCTGTGCCAGCACGGTTACTTCTTTCCCGTCTCCGACTCGAAGACGCTGATGGTGAAGGACGATTCCTCGCTGTACCGCTTCCAGACGCCGTACTACTGGCCCTGGCAGCAGAAGGCGCCCGATCAGATCGAGTACGCCATCTATCTGGCCAAGCGGTCGCTCCGCAACAAGCAGCGGCACGGGCTGGAGGACTACGAGACCGAGGCGCTCGCCAGCCTGCACAAAAACCTGAAGGGCAAGTGGGACTTCATACTGATGCAGGCGGAGGAGCAGGTGCGGCTGGCGAAGGACCGCAAGAAGGGCGACAAGATCGTGGGCGACTCGCAGGAGCGCGCCTACTGGCGGGTGCATCGGCCTCCGCCCGGCCAGTTCACGCCGCTCGAGCCGTGCCCGATACCGTCACGCGACCGGCAGGGCAAGCCGCGCAAGCGCACGGTCGAGGACTGGCAGCGAGAGGTCGACATACTGAAGGCGTCTCTCGGACGGAACCGGGTGAAGATGTCACAGGCGTGCGAAAGCCTCGTCGTCTACTACGAAACGTTCAGCGAGTACGACCCGATGATGCAGCCGCCGCTGCCATCGAACCCGTGGGTGACAGAGGACGTCAGCTTCTGGCAGCTGAACCACCCGGTGGTGGAGGTGCCGACCGAGAAGCGCGTCAAGCGCTGGGGCATCTCTATCGAGGAGGTCGTGTCGGACCCGACCGGGCTGCAGGAGTTCACGCACTACCTGAAGAAGGAGTACTCGCACGAGAACATACGCTTCTGGATGGCGGTGAACGATCTGCGCCGCTCCTCGCACTCGCAGATATCGCGCAAGGTGAAGGAGATCTACGAGTAAGTCCATGAGCCAGATTAAGCTGATTAGCTTTTTCTTGCCATGCTTGTGCTATATCAACTTCTCCTCTTTTGCAGAGAATTTCTCGAACCAGGCGCACCCTGCGAGATCAACATCGACGGTAAAACGATGGAGAAGGTTCAGCTCGGGTTGAAGAATCCGTCCCGGTTTGCGTTCGATGCGGCGGCCGAGCACATCTACACACTGCTGCTGAAGAAGGACTGCTACCCGCGGTTCGTGCGCTCGGAGCACTACAAGAACCTGATGGCGAACGCGATCCAGCCGTCGCTCAAGAAGCGCTTCTTCGGCTTCGGCGGCGGTGCCAAGAAGAAGGGTTCAACCTCGACCGCGCCCAACCCATCGATGCTTACCCAGGTACGTGAATGTGTGTGTAGTGTCCATTGTGCGCAGTGGAATCGTCATTAACTTGTTTGTCTGTTCGGTTTTTACCATCAGCCATCCACCGGACAGTCTGGGTCGGGCAACGTGAACAGCCTGTCCAAGCGACGTGGCAGCGACCGCAGCCTGTCGGGATCGGCCCACGAGCTGGCGATCTCGGGCGTGAAGGACTGTTCCAAAGTGCCACATTCTCATAGCCAAAGCAATCTGAGTGACATTCCGTACAGGTAAGTCAAAAGGGTAGAAGGGTGTATGTGTAGTGTTTGAGCGCACTCTACCTTCGATCTGCATAGGATGTAGAAGATGTACCGAAGCGGTTAGTTAGGTTATCCTCTCACTATGCAGCTAGCCTTTGTGCCTTGCAGTTGGTTGCTGATACTGCAGTTTTTACTGCCGTTCGTTCGCTTGTTTTTACTTCTGCTGCTGAGCTGATCTTTTCTTTCCTCCCGTTGTTTTGTTGTGGCCTGACGACCTGCCAGCGTATCGATCTACCGTGGTGATATGCCGTCCGGTATATACGAGGGTGTATCGTCATCTTCCAGCAGTACACCCGTGCGAGGCAACGTACGAGTGACGGTTGGAAAGCAACAGTAAGGAAAACACATTCTCCACTCTCTCCGCTAATCAAACACCTCTCTTGCTCTATCTGCCTTAACGGACTCATACCAATATTGTCCACTACCAGTACTAACTACTACTACTAAATACTACTAGCTATCGTACTACTTCATACAATAACCTCTATCTGGACCTATCTCGTACAAAACTAATCGGTAGAGTTTTGTTTATACGCTCGGACGAAAGTACGACACGACGGAATGTCACGACCTGCACACATGCGAGTTGTTTCAGAAGCTCAAAATTTAAAGCTGAACGTACTGTCGTACATACTCCTGTTGACACTAAACACACTACGCCATCGCTTCATCTGGACTTACCAACTTCTCTTCACAACGCTATGTATCTCTCTGTATTCGGTGTGTGTTTGTGTGTGTGTGTCTGTGTGTATGTGTATATTTGGTGGTATCAACAGTGTCAGCGATACTTTGACACACTATGAGACACCGTGCGCGCCGTGTTGTTTACTTCTCCTTTTTCCTGTTGGACTAGTTTGTCACTATTGTTCCTGAACTACTTTCGCATCCGTTCCGCTGTGTTCTGTGGTGTCCAATTCATGCAATACACTGCTGTACTTCTTTCCCTTATTTGTGTACACTTAGATCGAGAAGTCTGGTCTAGGAGTGATTGATCTAGATGTATGATTTTGAATGAATCTCAGAAAACTTCAATAATGACCTCATTAGTGGCATGGGATATCGTTGCCATATCATCTGTCATCTGCTCCATAAATAATGTATCAACTATTTATTAAGAAATCGATTGAAAAGATTCATCCAGTTGCAACGACGAGTCATTCGATGCATGAATCGGATCGGTTGGACAATATGAATCTCAAGACTATTAATTCTTGCATCAGCTTTTAGGCTCAATATACACTTTTTTATTAATTTGAAAAGTACGTCTTTCTGCGTCCTTGTCATTGCTGTAAGGATTAGATTTGAATGATATCTCGAGATACATTTCTATTTAATGTATTGTGAATCTTTAGAGATTCAAGGCTCTTTAAAAGATCAACAATATCTTTCGGGATGTACGAGCCTTTGGGAAAATTCTGAATAGTTGACTCCGAGATTCTGATTGATTGAATTTAAAAGATTGGATCAGATGTATGACTCCCAATATCCTGAATCTCCCAACAACGGCATTATTCGAATTGATTTGGAGATTTAATACTACCGTTTTTTCCCCCAATGATACATTAATAACTCTTTTTTTTCTGGAGTTGTATGAATCTTATCACAAGGTTCCGCGACTCGAATGACTCTTCTTGCAATCAACACATCGAAGAACTTTTGTTTAAATCGCTACATGTTGTTTGATGATCTTTTCTTATATATATATATATATGTGTGTTTGTATGTTTTTACAATGATTCCTACCTATATAGAGTCAAACCTTGCCTCGCTTTCTTACCTCTTTAAAGCTGTCAAAATTTACCACCCTTCTGTAGCGGCACTTGAACGTTCGTTCTTTCGTACGTTGTTAGAAGCACCAGTCTAGTTTTCTTTCGGTATCCCTCCCACTGTACTGTAACGTTTTGATTCCTGTATATCGCCTGCCGCCAGGCGACGAACCTTCAGATGCTCCAACGCTCGGTGCGTTACGCTCTTTTCTGTCTCTTTTTCTATCTCTCTCTCTCTTTCTCTCTCTATCGCACACTCTGTTCTCCTGTATTTGAATTCCAGGCGTGGACAATTGTATTGTAGCTTGCCTACGGCAGAAACCCAAATACACACTGCCATTCTGTCCCATCCTTGTGTTACATGACCGCTTGTGCCACCTGGACACGATCCGCCGTTCTACTTGGAATGCTAACGACTCTTTTCCTTCCACTCCTTCCCCATTGTTTGTGTGTGTTTGTGTGTGCGTGTGCGTACCGGTGTACAGATTCCAGCACTTTCGGTGTCATATCTTCCCAAACCTTCTATCCACTCTACCATGAGTGTGTGTGTCTTACTTTGTAAAAAAAAAAACAGAAGCATTTTCCCGGTGTTCCATTTGCAAAACGGAGGCATCGGTGTTGGATTTCGGGGGCAGTTTCGACCCGGGATGGGCTTGTTTGTTACCGTCTTTTACTAATCGGGTTTCCTTTTTTACGGTCCTCCCCCTCCCCTCCCCTCCCACTCGGCAGAGAGATTAACAAAAATCTCGGAACGACACTCGAGGTAACGCTGGAAGGGGCCGTGTCTGGTGCGTGTGCCGTCTGCCCCTGGGACACGCCCGTCATCGAAAAGCCGGCCGCAGAGTCGGCCGTCTCGGTCTCGGTGTGCCCGTGGGACAGTGCCGACGCCAAGCTGCCCACCAAGACGGAGTAAGTATGGGCGTGGGCGGAGCCAGTTTGCCTTTGCTAATCTTTTACCTTGCTCGTCTTCAACAGCAGCACCAACAGCGGCAAGTCGAAGCAGCACGGCGACCATCATCCGCCGCACAGCACGGCCGAGATCAGCGAGGTGTCGGAGCGGATGAAGCGCTCGTGCGGTTTGCGCCAGAACACGCTCGACGGTGACTTTCACAGCACCAAGCGGTTGGCACCGGTTGTGACCGAGCAGCGACGGGCTTCCATGACGATGGCGCCGAGGTGAGTGTGCACGGGCTTTGTGCCGGGTGCGGTGCCTAACAGTGTCTTCCGCTCGTTTTCAGACTGTCCGATCTGCAGTTCTGTATGCGCGCGAACTCGACCGGCAGCGGGGCGACGCCGCCCGACAGTACCGCCTGCCTGGCGAACCTGCCGTCCCAGCAGCAGCAGTACCTGCAGCACCAGTCGTCGGTGCGCATTTCGCAGGGTTCGCTCTCGACGAGCTTCGAGGAGAAGGAGGAGGGAGGCTCGGGCACGGTGTTCTACCAGCAGGAGGGAACGTCCGGCGCCCCTACTCCAATCGGCGAGGAGCGCGCTGGACAGGCCGGTACGGTGGCGGAGGACGTAGCGCAGCAGGACCGTGGTCCGGGCGACAATCCGGATGCGGCTGAAGGGGCGACAGGGGCACGCGACGCGACGCCCCAAGCGCAGCCAGACGCGGACGTGCCACCACTACTGCACACCGCTACGTCCAC
Organism: Anopheles melas; assembly: GCA_000473525.2. NCBI lineage: Eukaryota > Metazoa > Arthropoda > Insecta > Diptera > Culicidae > Anopheles > Anopheles melas. The sequence goes on from AXCO02011521.1 coordinate 8,290, forward strand.
TGAGCCGCTCGAACTGGTCGGCACGCAGCAGCAGACGTACGGCGGCGTACCAGCGGCTACGGTGTGCCCCACGTCGAACCCCACCACCACCACAAACACCACGATCACCACCACCACCACTACTATCTGCACCTCGTCGGCCGGTGCGGGCCGGGCGATGGCGCGGGAGGCAAACAGTCAGCGTCCGACGAACGTGGACACTGCACCGGAATCAACCACAGGCACCCCTAGGATAAGTGTAATCTATGCAAACACACCCGACGACGACGAGCCGGCGGAGGAGTACGAGCTGGCAGTGGGCAGCGAGCCGGAGGCGACAGTGCGGGAGGCAAGCGTCCAGCACGGCAGCCCAGCGGCTGAACCGGCGGCCGCCAGCGTCGCGACGCAAACGGTGGACGTGCTGCTGCTGCAGGGTGTCGACGCCGCCCAGGACCTGTCACCGCTCACCGAGGCGGAGGATGGCTTCTACGGGGAGGCACTGCGGCGGCAGCACCACCAGCACCAGCAGCACCACCCGTCCGAGTACGACATCATGATGGACGGTGGTGAGAGTGGGCTGCTGCCCGGGTGTGTGGCGCCAGCCCCTACGCCAGCACCCTCCATCGCGCCGCTGGCCGAGGTCGAGCTGGACCCGCCCGACGACGAGCCGGACGAGGAGGAGCAGGAGGACGGCGGGGGACGGGAGGAGGGTACCGGGCGGCTCGACGGGGAGCCCACGGGAGCGGGCCTGCCGCTGGCCCAGGAGCCACCGGGTGCGGCGACGCTAGGGGCATCACCACAACAACCACCGTCCAGCTCCGGAGCGGGAGGCGCGGACGAGCTGGCGAGGCGCCGCAAGCGCCGGGAGCGCAAGGACCGTCCCCCCGAGCCGGGCACGTTGCGGGCGCAGAAGAGCGAGGAGGAGAACAGCGAACGGAAGGGCGATGCCGTCTGCCCGTGGGATGACGAGTGAGTGCATTGTTTTCGTTCCCGACGTCCTGTTACTTTAAAATATACACACTTTGGGAGCCATCCATACATTACGTAACGTATACAGCGATGGGCGGGGCTACCTTTCAGCGTTACGATACGTTGTTTTGGGGATCTTCGTCTATTTGGCGTAACGTCCTACGCGGACATGCCGGCCTATACAGGCTTTCGAGACTTCATTCATTACCACGTAGCCGGATAATCAATCCTTGCTACGGGGGGATGGTCCATTCTGGGCTTGAACCCATGACGGGCATGTTATTGAGTTGACGACTGTACTACGGGACCGCCCGTATTTTGGGGATAGGATGAGTTTCGAACTGTGAAAAATCCTCATAGTATGAACGTTGTACATGGATGACACCCGATTATTAGTTATTGGTGCACGATGAGCTAATACTGTCCATTTTAATACTTTTTATTAAATTCTATTCGCATCTACTTTCTGAAAGCCGCTTGTGGTAGTAAAAGATCTTCAAGAAAAAAGCTGAATTCAAATTGAGGATAGAAATACTATAGTACATTGTTCGCATTTCACACGTTCAATCAAACGACTTGTTACTAAAACTAGATATTGGGGCCCTTTCCGTTTTAAATTCGTTGGCTGAAATTTTAGCCTGTCAGCTGTTTGCATTGTATAGCAGTTTTCGAGCAGCTATCTAAGTGGGTGTAATATACAGGTAGACTTATCCCAAGGGGTATGAATTTAGAACGCTGATTTTTATCGCTTCTGTTTCTGAATGAAGATTTTACAGGGTTTCCCACGATTAATTGGTTGGTTCCCATCAGTTTTTGGTAGGTTTCCATATTTTTTTGGTGCGTTCCCACGATTTTTT
>AXCO02011524.1:0-10139 GCA_000473525.2 Anopheles melas
CGAATCTACGCTGAGTGATTACATAAATTAATATTAATCACACGTCAACTAACGCACGTCCCGGTCAACCTGTTTCGCTGACGCTCGTGAGGAATGGGGCACACATTTCTGGGTTGCTTGTTTTTTTTTTTTTTGCCAGTTCTTCACGGTGATCTTGGGCTTGATCTCTTTCTCTGTTAGTGTCCGTCTCTTTCTGTTGTTTTAAGAGTCGCAAACCGACTGCATTTACTTTCCTTTCCCGTGATTCTTTGCTCCAGGGACACTGGCACCCAATCTATTCCCCCCCCCCCCCTTCCCACCCAGAGGGATGGTAAGACAGTGATCAGTGTAGATTCCAAGATCTCGCACATACACACCGGATCCCGCAATCGATCCCGTCCCTTGCTTTACCTGTTTTGTGCCTGTAAATTCCCTCATCTGCCCAGCTGAATCAGGCTAAACGAGCGAAAACGTCACATAAAAGCAATTTAGCGTTGCGTTCATCCGCGTCCAACGATCGCGCGCGTTCCATCACAACAGCGATCAAAAAATGTAAAATACGACACTCGGTAGTAAAATGTGGTAAAAGCTGGTCGTGGCCGTACGCACGAAAGCTTCGATACCCCACGCATTCCCGCACTGGCGCGCTGGTGTGGCGTACGCGTAAAAAGATGCTTTTTTGACCCGCCTCCGCAGCAAGGTGGAGGAGAACGAGCGTAAAAGTGAACCAAAACAACGACTGAACCCACCGCGCCCACACATGGCCACCAGCAAAAAAAAGGCGAGTGGGAACGAAGTGCCACGCGACCAAGCCGACCAAGTTTTTGGATAGGCGGCGAACCTTTTCGAGGTTTGTGAAGGAGCAGAACGGGGACGAAAAGTCAACACACGGCCCGGGCTAGCCCTTTTTGCGCCTGCATTTTGGAGCCACGCTTTGTTTACACGCATTGTGCAAGCGTCGGGTGCACAATGGGGACCTATGCGCGCGATGCGAGGACATTGTGTGGTCAGTGTTTGGGGTGGTTCGTCGTCTCCAAAACAGCACTTCCCGTAGGTGTTGGTCGGCATCTTGTAGCGATGTATCCGTCATCTGGAAGTGAAACCTCCTCTACTTGAAGCGCGCTGAGTGTTGGAGTTGCCTGTTTTAATTGCAGCACCACTGCTGCCCACCAGCATTGCCTTGCTTGAAAAAGGTTCAATTGAGACGTTTTTGAAGGATATCACGTCCAAGAAAAATAAACAAGAATAGATCACTGGCGGCCGGGCCATCTTTTAACAGTTTCTTATTCCCATAGACTCACCGGCCCTGTTCTCGTGGCGGTCTACCCATCCAGCAACCATCACCTAATAGCGGGTTCTATTTGTTCCGATTCACACTTTCTAGCGAGGTGCTTTTTTTTGGAGAGCTCTTCCCAAATGAGGCGTATAGAAGCAGTAACATAGCAACTATGCACACACGAAAAAAGGGAGTTCAACTGTGTTATTTTTATGGCTTGTTCTTTGGGGCCCTAACAAGCTATGGTTAATGAAGATGGAATGATGCAACCTCACATGAAGGGAGAGAGAGAGAGTGAGAGAGAGTGAGTGATATAGAAAGGAAACATACACAGCAACAAAAAATGACGAAGCACAAAGAGGCAAAAAATAAACACAGTTAGATCCGTTCAACCATTCCCGCTCGGAGGAATGTTTCGAAGCACAAGGTACACGCAGACACGCAACATAGAGCAGAGTAGCGCTGGTAATAGAGCGCTGGTAACGTACGATTTAGTTCTTGCGCCTCACTGCGATGACGTTGTTCTTCGCCTCGCGCGTACGCGCACTGGACAATACCTAATCTTTCGGCAACAGGCCCTGCCAGCGAGGCGGAGTTCGGGTAGCCGTAGGCCGTTAAACCATCGCTAAACGTTTTTCGGAGCACTGCTGCCCCTTGCGCGGTCAGTTGGAATGTTTCGTGAGGCACACTGTAGAGGCAAGAAGCAGCAGCAGCAGCAGCAAGAGAAGAGGGCTTTCGGTTGGGGAAGATCAGCAGGAAGAAAAACATGGAAGGCAAAACGATCGTTAATGTTTCTGCTGCGCGGCACCACACAGCATCCCGTGAGGAGTGGTTGGAATGGAGAAGAATGAAAAGAGAGAGAGAGAGAGAGAGCGAGAGAGACAGAGAGATGAAGACAAAGATCATGGAATCCAACCACGAGATGGACAGAACGCACTTCGAAATGATGGATGGCATATGGAAGGCTTTTGAATGTCCGATGAACCTTGATTTCTTGGATCTTCGCCGTAGATTCCCTTCAGTGCCTCAGGTTGTGGCCTTTTTTTGTTGTTGATGTTCGAGTTTGGAATTCGAAGACGCTGAAGATGGAGAGAGATTTTTATTCCTTGCGCGAGACGAATGATAAAAAGTGAAATAAAACTCTAGCTCTCATATTCTCACACAGTGACGGTTGCCTCAGAAATTAATGACCTCTACCGCGATGGCAAGAAGAAGGAGGATGAGGATCGTGATCGTGATTTTAGGCTTCTCCGTTTTATTGCTTCTTGGTAGTGTGGCCATGCGATCCGTGTGTGCCATGACGCATACAGAGAGATTTTGGCTGAATGTGTCTTAGTATGTGTGTGTGTGTGCACTTTCATGAGCAACTAATTATTCACGCATGATGCTGCGGGAGAGACATCGCTTTGGGGACGAACGACACTATCGCGCTGGATCGTCTTCTTCCCACCGGCATGGCGCAAGCAACATTGCACAAGAGAGCAGTTTCCGTTCCGGTTTCGGTGTGGTTTCGATATCGTGTTGAATCGTTTTTTTTTTTCCTTTCCCACACAGCCACACACACGGCACACAGGCACACACGAACAAAAACACCCGCCGATCGAACCAATATCAATATTCACCATTTTGTGTGCGCGATCGAAAACGTCAAACGCAGGCGCGCGGTTCGCGGAGCGCAATAAATTCAACATCGTTACGTGCCGCGCATCGCACTGTTTCATCTCGTTGTGGTTGTATAGAGAGGGAGAGAAAAACTCGCGCGTGTATGTCGGCATCTCGATTGCGTTCGTGTGCGTGCGTGTGCTTGACGTTGGAATATCTTTATGATTCCGTCACGAGAGCTGCTCCACAGTGATCGTTAAAATGTTTCGCGGCAGAAAAAAAAAAGAAGCGACTGCAATCACGATCACGGTTTGTTGCCGAAAAATCTTCTCCAAAAACGATTTTTCGCCGTCGGAGAGCGAAGAGTATTGGACGAAAGCAAAGGGGAGAAGAGACGAAGTCGCTAGCTAATTAAAAGCGTTTATTTTATGGGTACCAGCCAGGGAGGAGGCAAGGTTTTGCTGATGACTATTTTTCAAGAAGTTTGTCCCATCGGACACACCAGCAGCACGTGTGTCGTCGAGATGGCGCAAACGATCGTGCAGCGCTGATGAGGTTTAACTACTTGCGCGTATTTAACGATTGTTTAGGAACCTGTTCCAAGAATGTTCGGTTACAAAAACGAAGATCCAAGTAGGGAAGAAATCCGACCGCAAAACCGCGCTTTCCATGTGATTCGTTTCTTCTCCATCAAAGATTTTATTCCACCGGGAGGGACGGTCGGGTGGACCATTAGCCTAAAGTGGTATTAATAGTAATTAATTCCTTTTTTAAGCTTCTCCTTTTCTCCCTCTTTCTTCGCTTAATGGAGGATCACCTTTTTCTGCCAGTTTTTCTCTGGGATTGGCAGCTAAAATCGTTCCCCCAGTGTCGCCACTGATAAGAGTCGGTCACCGTCAGTCACGAAACAGATAAAATCCCGACAATCAAACACCATTTTGCAAACGACCGAGAACAAAACACCTCTTCCTCGCTGTTAAAAACCCTCCCGGATGGCGTCAACCCGCTCGCAGGCGACCGAACGCGGCCTAAATGCGTTCCATTAATCACGGGTTCGCTGCTGTTGCTGCCGTTGCGATTGCTCGATTATGTGACGATTGAGACAAATTATCACCCCCAAAACTGCTGGCGGTGTAGGTTGACATACCTTCCCAGAGATCCGTGTCGTGCGCTCTCTTTCCTTCTCTCATTCTGGTCACTATTGCACCTGTTCTGCCAGAGGTGGAGAATCGAATGGCGGAGACAAATGTATGCTAACCAACACACACACACACACACACACACACATAAAAAACAAATAACAAAACGATTGCTTCAAAAATAACATGCAAAGTGAAGAAATTCAATTATTCAGCTGCGTTCTTCATCCCGCGCCAGACTTTAACAACAAAAAGGTAAGTTCCATACGAATGGCAGTACGAAAAAGAACCGATAAAGAACATGCCACGAATGGGCAAACGGGAGGCGACGATGTTGGTGGAATGATTTACCCAAAAAAGTGCCAAACATGGTCAAACAAAGCTAAACACGCTGACGACGCTAGACGCTAATGGTGTTCGAGTTTTTTTTTTTCGCCCCCTCCTCTCGGGGCGAGAGGCGTTTTTTTAAGCAGTTGCAAACATTCGTATCCGGCTGGCCGATGTGTGGCCGTCACACACCGACGCATCACGCAGTCACGTTTGTGCGATTTGCTGTCCGGGTTCGTCATCTTATTCGGCCGAGTGCTGTGCTGTGGTGTGGATTTAAAAACAATCCGGGCATACTCTTCAGCCCCATCTGTCAACGAGTGTTGGCAAACCTTCCTCGAGGGTGCATAAAATGTATTCCAAAACCTTGATTTTGCGTAACTTTTTTTGGTTTGTTTGTATTTTTTTTTGTCGAATTCCGTCTTGGGAATATGGTGTATTGGAAAGTAAGCGATCTTCACGTTGTGAAATGAAGCTTTTGACCGTTTTACCTGCGTTTGAACGATTTTCGGTTCAACCAGTGTGGCGCCAGTGCCGCTGGGCAAAAGAATCACTCACTCGCCAAAAACTTAAACGACCCCGAAAAGCGCGGCGCAGGGGAAACGCAAAGGGGAGAAATATTGTTTGCGTCACTTTGATTTACGAGCGAATCTCCGGGCTATGGGGTGGAGATTCCAAGGAGGATGCGAAGGGGTTTAATGGAACAGGAGAAACAGGAGGGGACGGCCAAAAAACCAACAAAAAAAGCCCTTCCACTTGAGGCGAACGTGTAAATGTGCGGTTCACCGCTAGGCGTGAATTTTAGCAAAACGCGCGCTCGCACGTCGCTCCGTACGAAACGCTCAAAAGACTTCAACGCGCCGACAGGCAACGAACCGTCCGTCGGGAAAGTTTCAACGCAGCTCCGCTTTCGGGGCCGTCTTTTTTGGGGGGAAGAGTATTTGTATCTTGTCACGGCGGTTGGAAACAAAAAGTGGCAACGTTAATGATGGTTTGGTTGTTTTTCATCTCTTTTCCACCCCCCCCTCCTCTCTCTCCTTTGCTCACCCTCTTTTAGTTTTTTTTTGTGTGTTATTCATTATGATGCCGATATCGGCATGCGATTATTGACATTCACCAGCGGTGGACCTAGCCAAACAGTCCGAGCTGTCCGAGCGTTGCATAATGGACGGTGGCACACACAATGTAAAAATTCAATACTTTTTCGTCCACCGTGGAGAGCGTGAGGGAGGAAGGCAAATGGGGATACTTTAATGGTGTGCCGCTTGCACGGCAATATCTCGTTTCGTACTTTCTTAAGCAAACCCGTCAAACATCGATCGTATCGTGTACAATCGATGCGGGACACATGGGTTGCTGCCGTTGGGACGGGACAGCTTCTCGCGTTTGAGTGCTGTCAGGGAAGATAAATGATTGGGCGGGTGTATGTGTGTTTGTGTGCCTGTTGCGGTAATGGAGTGTTAAGGAACGGTGTACAAATTTTTGTTTCTTTTGCAAGATGCCGTTGATGAATACTTTTGTGGTTGCGGAAACCGTTTGCGGGAAGTTTAACTTGATTGACTGGATAAAAGCATTGAGAAGTGGAAAAGGATTGCAATCAAAGACGAGATAATTGAAATAATTCTAATTCAAATTACACTTTACTCACGGATAAATTGCGTTCAGATTTAGCTAAAAATAACCAAACTACACAGCCAACTGTTACGCTGCAGCTACCAATTAGCTTTTCGGTGCAAGCTGAACCTTCCCACAGCGTTCCCATTGACACACACACACACACACACACTGACTTACAAGTAAATGAAGAGAACGCCAACGTGATTTCGCCACCAAAACGCCACTTAAAGCACTCTCGATCCCAATAATCGGTGTCTCTGTTTGGCTGAACTCCACTAGTTTTTTTTCTGGTGATACTTTCGAACCTGCCCTCCTTGCGTACCTTAAAAATCAATCAATAGACAGCTCTAAAGAAGGTCAAATTATACACCGAACGCATCACTCACCTCCGAGATGGATGGAAAGGATGGATGGCTAAAAGGAATTCAAGGTGAACGGGGCACAGTTCAAGCACAGTAGTGCAGGCTATCGTGCCGTCGTGCGCAGTGCTAGAAGTCGGCAAAACAATCTTAGAACTAGGATCGAAAGCGAAAAGTGGCCCCGGATCGATGCCAGTGTCCCTTTTCCGCCGGGCGTCGGACGTGCGTAAGCGTAAGCGAAACGGCCAGCCGAACCCTATCATTATCGGTTAGCCCGGGTGAAGCCCGGGTCGTGAAAACGTGTAATTAAATTAAACATATTTTAGGCAACCTTTCCTGGCGGCCGCAACAGCCCTTCCCGCTGTACGCATTGATCGGATTCACGAGTTAGAAGTGATCGGTCGGTTGAATTTCGAAAGACTGGAGCATTTTCCTTATCCAGGGGCGGTGGAATGTTTTGATTGACCCAAAGCAGGGGTTCAGGATTGACACGGGAACGATTTTCTAAATCTGGTTGGTTTTCTGTTCTTCGCTGTGTCAGAAAAGATTGTTTTTGTGCAGTAAGTCCAATTTAAAAAAAGGAAAAGGAAATTAAGTAGAACCTTTTCGGTTTTATTGCTCTCCATAAAAATGTAAAACAAAACACTTCGCTCGGGGAATAGTGCCGCCGTTTGTCATTTACGTTCGAGATTGCGGATGGGTGGGTTTTACAAGAACTAAATCCCCTCATTACGGGCGTACATTACACAAACGGCACACCAATCGGTATCCTCGTTGCTCGAGCTCGTTGCTCAAGGTTAGCTCACCCACAACACGTAACCACGCACACATTGTCGGAAATGTACTTCAGTTTCTGTGTGTGTTTTATAGCCCACCAGCACCAGTGCCAAAACGAGTACCGGTCAAGGTGCATGTCAACACACACACACACACACGATAACCTTCTGATGGCCTCACCGCTCAAAATGCATGTTTTTTCGTTCCTGCTAAATGGCTCATCTGCACAAAAAGCAGACCGGAAATGACACGCACCGGGACCGGCAGCGGCACCGAACGGGAGCTAATCAAAATTCGTCTCGCCGGCCCCATAAACATGCGCCACTTTCATTTTAACCTTTTCCTGCGCTGCCAACGGTCTCGCCAAGCGTCAGCCCAAAGGTCTCGAGGGAGAATAACAACGAAAGCAAAAGAAAAAAAAAAAAAACAAACAAAACAAAACGGAACAACGAATGGTCGATAAAACCAATTGTCAATCGACTGGGCCGTCAGGCAAACCGGTCGGGCTATCGTGGCGCAGTCCTGCAGCCCTAAAAACAGAAGGAGAAAAAACGAGCCAAAAGACAAACGTCCCATCCGACCGATTATTACAGGGTAGAAGGAATAACGGCAATGGCGGAAGCGGAAAACGGAACATATCCTTTCGGGAGGCGTCGTGTGGTCGTGTGATAACAGCCGCAGCACAGCATTCCAGCCACATCCGGTGAGCATTAAATGAGCTTTTAAAACTCGGGGCTGCCTCAATGGTGTGTTGGTGAGTGCATGTGCACACCCTAGGCTGCACACACACCTTTCGACCGCACCGGAAAGGCCGGTGCACGGGCACGCACGCGTATTGCGGAAGCTGCTAGCGCCAGCTTGATTCGGTACACTGATTGTAGGTATGGGGCAATCAGGGCACATGTCGCACGTGCAGGAGGCGTTTTTATGTTGTTGTTGATGTTGCGCTTTTCTCTTCACTGTATCATCAGATTCGCGCAGAGATGACGTGTTGGAGCGCAATGTTTTCGCGCTTCCTTCGAATTGGCAAGGGTGGCGTATCGGTGGAATTGCTAATTGATCCGGCATCCGGTATGGACAGGTGGCAGACCGCTTTCAGCCAGGTGGTATCATCTTGGAGGTTTATTTCGAGGCTTCAGAGTGTATCAGACTGACTCACGGTCCTCATGGAACAGCTCAACAGAAGCAATGATTGTTACTTTAATTTGTAAATAGCCAAATATTTGCAACACAATGAAGATTTGAATGATTAAAATCAACTACTAGTCAAAGATTGTACATAAAACGAAAAAAATGTAACCAATTTCAAACGTCACACACCGCATCAAAACACATCTTTTGCTCTCACGACAGCCATGCTGCTAATGAAATTGTAATTGTGTGTACATATTTGCACGATTGAATCATTTTTCCGGTCGCCAATTCAAATCATCGCACCACCATCACCGACCCGATTGCGTCAACTTTCAGCACAGAAGCACAAACAAAAAAGCGCTGAACAAATCGCACAAGTGTCATACGATCGACCGGTACGCCGGCAACCGGCGACAGCGAAAAAACGGGGCTAATTATTTGCTTCGATTGCATTTGCAAACAAACTAACGGTGGGGGAGGGGGAGGGGGCGGTTACGAGGTGGCTTTACCCCTTCCCAGCCCTTGGCCGCACTGAATTGACTTATTATTTTAATACCGTTTCTAACGATTGCACACCGTGTGCACTGGTGTGTCCGTATGGAATGTGTGGCAACGGTGTCGATCGAGAGTGATTTCGGTTTCGCGTTACATTCCAGGCTGCGATAGTTGGCATTGCGAAAGGTAGCGACGATGCAGAATCACGGCATCTCGAAGAGACACACGCACACATATCATTACGATCGATGGGGCTTCCTGTTTAGACCGAGCCTTCGTATCGTGGGGAGGGACGAAACCACTTGTTAGATCACTCGTCTAATAGGCAGCTACCGAAGGTGGTGTAGCACCGTAGGGTACAATTACCGCTCGCTGCCGATATCAGTCTGACCGAGTCATTTCCCTCCAGGTTTTTCTAAGCTTGCCGGAGGTCGATCGGTATGGCACTTGGTGCGCCTGGTGGCCTTCCGCTTTTTATTATCTCAGGTATGTTGCAGTGCAGGGAGCGTTATCATTTAGCATTTTGCTCAGAGTGGAGACGAGGACGATCGTGCATTCTTGCATCGGACGTTGTTTTGCAACGCAACGATGCAGCTATTCGTGGAATGCGCTCAAGCGCACGCAGCGGCGGCAGCGATCGGATATGATTATTGTTCTGTCGCTTATCTCATTTACATTGGCGTCGTGTTGCGAGCATTGCGAAAGGGGCTGAGTAGCTTGCTTTGAAGCAGGACAGCATATTAGATACAGGAATTTCTACTCCATCGATGTTTCTATTCTTCAAAAAACGGTGAAATTGTATTCCATTTGTATGTTACTATGAGTTAAGTATCATCTGAATTTGGCTCTTTTCCTAACATATTTTAATCAAAAAGTTTTAAAACAAACAATTTTTGTGAAAAATCTATTCAAAACCATGTTAAAGTGTGAAATAGATACAAGAACTGTTAGACTTGCTTACAATTGTAGGCAAATATCACTTTAACGAGAAACCTAAGGAAAAGAGTGTCTTATAAACCCCTACAAAAAAACTATTAAACTGTACTGAGTAGCAATAAAAGCGAGACATAAACTCTTGCGCTAGAAACTCTAAGCCCAAACACTATAGCCTTCCCCTGCTACTGCGCCACTCAAGCGATCACGGAGCAGCAAGCGCGATAGACACGGCCAAAGATGTTTGAAGTATCATCTTTAAATTAGAACAAATCACTCACACACGTCTCAAACAAAGACACTCCCGGGCACTCGGGCATGCTTTCTCTTTTCCACTGCGTGCCGCCCTTCGACGCTTCGTGCTCAATTAAATGGAGGAGCAACTCATCATCCCACCCCCGGCAAGAGAGCTCCACTCGACACGGTCTGCACGTGCACGGCTTAACGGGCTTCGCGGTGACACTTCTGGCTGGCTGCTTGGCGACTTGAGCCGTTTTTTTT
>AXCO02011527.1:0-10118 GCA_000473525.2 Anopheles melas
TTTCGTCTAAATTGCCCCAATCAAGAGTGTTGTGTTGTGTGTTGATTAAATCAACACGACATTGTTGGACGTGTACGATGCTTAATTAGATCAGAGTGTGAGTAAATGTAATGCAAGTCAGTCTTTCTGGACTCCAGCGTTTGCAACGATACTTTGATATGACAGAAAAATTCGAGTGGCTATGTTAAGGATGTACTTTTCTCTCTTCTTTTCATTGCGCTATCGAGATTAAATCCGTAACGTAATCTGCAGGTTTTGTTAAAACTATGAATAAATTAGCAAACGAGCGTCATTTTAGTATAAAGGTGTTCTATCTCGTTCATTTATTGCGTTGATTAAATTCACCTTTTATCAGTGGTCCTTGTGGAATTCCCACAGCAACTCGGGAAGGTTTAAAGAGGCGCCGCGGGCCACGTCTAATAGGCTGTGGGAGCTTCCCAAATCCCAGGTTCGCCGTAAATCAACTCGTGATTTGCGTCCATACCATCCTTTATCGCATCGACAAATCTGTCCTGGCATAATTTACACTTAATCGAAAACCGATCAACCTTTCAGACCATCAAAACGAACCAAAGCTCTTGGTCGATTAATTTTCCTCTAACCCCACTACGACCATGCCCTGAGCGCTGTTTATGAAAGAGGACGTAAATAGATGTCAGACATGGTGGAGAATCGATCCTTTGATAGAACCAAACCATGAACGGTGGACTCATTATCGTCGGCCCCGTCACTGTTATCATAGCGACCAGCTGTTTCTGTCTTGTCTGATTTTCCGATAGATCACGAAATATCGACACATGCGAGACGCATAGAGAGCTTTGTATGAAAATGGTTACGTTGAGTTGATTTATACGATGTACGATGTAATGCTTATGCTTGGCACAAAAATTGTTGTTTTTTGATGATTATTGCATTTTCTTTCTTTTTGAGACTTGTGCCTCTGTCTATCACACATAATCAAGAAAACTAGAAAAATTGAACAAATTTTTACGATGGTGTGAATTATCGTCACTTTGAACTTCAATTCGAGACGTAGTCTTACATCGACACCTTCCCTCTTCTGCGAATGCCACATGCATACATCACTGCTTCCCAGTGCTGATGCACTTTCCCCGGCACCTCTAAAGAATTGGCATAATCTTATATCCAATTATGGCGTGCTTTCATTCGTAAAATTAACTATGACGGGTACGAGCTTATTCGTTTCATGCCGCGAGCCGTTAAGCTTCTTCAGTCGAATCTCAACTGGAGCATACTGCTTTCACGCACAAATCACACACACGCACACACCTACTCCGGCTGAAGTGCATACGGCCGTCCGTACAACTCTCCTCTGTCTGCAAATGGCACTCATTAGCACTGCCGGGTTTGGCTTTGGAAAGATCCTTTAATCCTGCCAAATGCACACCTGCATGCGCGCAATCTCCGGCCAAGGCGACAAAATAGTGTCATCAGCAGAGAATCCTTTTGATCCGGGCGCTAATTAAATTCTAATCCATCCTCACGTGGACACACACACACACACACACACGCACATGCATTCACATTATTCTCGGACGTTTTTATGAACGTGTTGGTATGCGTGTCAAATGCGCGGTAGCACTGAAACGCCCTCAAAATATCCGGGCTGGTGCAGGTGATACATGGCGCACGTCCGTTCCGTCTAGGTAACACAGCACCGGTGCTGATGAAAAGTTATTTAATGCACTCATACTTATCCCAAACACGCTCAAACTAGCGATACAGCAGCAAACCGACTGCTACATCACGTTTAACTAGCGGCACACTACATCACGTTTAGCAAAGCCACCCACCGGTGGAAACACAGTCAGACCGAGCACGGCTTTCATGTCTAGCGACGTGGAAAATGCAGCAGTACGATGTGTGTGTGTGCGTTTGCGTTTGGTCGACTGACTTCTTATCGAGTTGCATCCTGTTTACTACAGCCCGATCCCAGCTAACCACATCTTCAAAGAACTCCGTGCAGCAGTAGCAACAGTATCAGCCGGTCGCTTTACCACATGGTCTTGATTAGCGAGATCGAATAATCCTGCTGTTTCGTTGTATCGATTAAAGTCTACACTGCTTACCTATGTCCGCTACAGTATATGTGCTCTTTTTCTTTCCTTGTCTTGTAAATAATTTAATTTCTTTCATTTCCATCCCACGCGATGACGGTCTTCGGTATGTGCTTGGGTGCCCAATGACGGCCGGTGGTCAGCGCTGCTAACGCAAATCTGCTTAATGCAGGAAAGGAGAAAAGGAAAATCTGTTTGACTAACCAATCGTACTAGATTGCATTGAGTTTGCTCTATTAGCACTAATTCCCTTTCATCCCAATTTGATTCGTTTTCTATCCAATTTGCATGAACATTCCTGTCCCTTTCCAGCATTCCAACTGCATGTCTTTTTTAGATTAAATCTTGTAAAAATTGCTGCCCCATTTTGCAAGGGACTGCAGACGATCCAATCTTGGCGCGTCCCTGCTGCTCATCTAAGATGTATCATCACTGATTGATTTTGTGTTCTTTTTCTTCTCTGTACTGCTCATCAAACATACATACCGTGTTACCGGCCCCTGGGGGATAACAGGTCACCGCCACCGATGGTGACAAGGATCGGCCACAGAACATCGTCTACTTCCTCACCGGTCAGGGTATCGATCCGGACAATCCCGCCAACAGCAAGTTCGACATTAATCGAACTACCGGAGAAATCTTTGTGCTCAAGGTAAGTTGACACTCCACAGACACAGATGCATGGATACTATTGCTGCGGTCTTAATTAACTACGCTCATCTGTGTTTACCGAGCCCCGTGATTCTGGGGCACCGGGCAGACTTTGGGGTTGGGTTGAATCGATTGTTCAAGTTGCTCTAGCTGGTACGTCTTGCCGTACGTTCGATTGTATCCGGAAGCATTTTCCATGACACTTCACTTCAAGACCGTTCGAACAGCATACGCCACCAGCATCAGCAAGAATTGAGAACAAATCGATAAGTCTCGGAATGGCACTGTTGCGAAAGGCACCACCATCACCACCACTACCAGATCGCTTCATCGCTTTGACATCAAGAGCAAATTGAATAGTTTCGGACCATCGTGACCATTTGACTTCCGGTTGGCTTTTCTCTTCTCCTCTGCGTTGATCTCCCCCCCCCCCCCCCCACAGTTGGCAAGTTGCTAAACGGGCAACGCAATGAACGTTGGAGCAACTTTTCCCTTCCGTCCCAGACAACTCAGCTTTCTTTATAATGGACACTACCCGGGATTGGCTTAATCATACCGACGACAAGAATATTATGAGAATGTCCTTCCTAGACCGTACTACGTGCTCCCGCTTTGCACGCGCAGCGATTCCTGGCTGTGTCGAATGCAGAACCCGCAATGCTTATCGAATGCCTGGGTGTCGACGCCTTGCAATAAGTATCTTCTGAAGGCAGTATGTGTGAGTGTGTGTGTGTGGTGTATTCTGCTTCCGGCCGTAAGCTGTCATAAATCAAAAAACTTTGCACAATTTATCTTTCCCGTGTCCTCCTGCTCGAATCGACATCGATATCGAAGTGCCAGAAGTATTACAGTACCGACCGGGTGGGTTGGGGCCTCCACCGAAAGATACGATGGTGGTTCTACGAACGGTCCGAGCCAGTCGTACAGACCGTGGGCTGTCAACATTCGTTTAGAAAACGATGAAAATGCCGGAACTAATCTCTCCGCCCACGGGTGAGCGAAACTGCCTGAGGAGAAGCTGGCCAGAGGTGCTGAGGTGAAGTTCCGCTAAATTAATGACTTCATCACGTCGTTCGAAAGGGCGGATCACGCACCGTGCAGACCGGGAAGACGGTGTGCTCCCGCATTTGGTTTAATGCCAACCCGAGCCAAAGTCATAAATTCAAATGAGCGATTTTAGCTTCGCTCTCCCCGCTCTTTCTAATTGGATGCAATTTGGGGCGCGTCAGAAAAGTGCGCGCTGCAATTAAAATTCTGCCTTGTTCGTAGTTTTTGATGCGAAGTTTTGCACAATTTTTGCTCCGTTTCTTATGCGGCAAAAATTTGGAAGCTCAGCTTCAAACCTCTACCTTTGCTGGTGCCAATGAATTTACGATTCCACTCAATGGTTTGGCGCATCGAACTTATTTCTCGCTCAAAGAAACGATTCAAAAAGTGCCAACGGCTGCCATCAAAATGCTTGAAAGTGTCATTACGTTTACTAACCAAAAACCCTCGGACCCACGGAAAAAACCACCGAGTTGGGTGGGTTGGTGTGCATAGTGAGCTTTCTTTCCGAAAGTCAAAAACAACTTTTATTTTCGCAAAAACGGAAGGTCAAAACTGATAGTACGTCTTCCGCTTGCAACACGCAGCAAGGAAACAACTGCTCAACCAACCCAACTCAAGCACTCGCCAGTCAATAAAGACGGCCATTAAAAATGCATTTGTGAGAGCACTTGAACGAAACTTGCTGCTCGCCCCTCCCGGCAGGAAGCTAGGAGACAACGCAGTGTCACCCACTAGAATGCTGTATTACCAATTCCTCTCAAATTTCCACGTAAAGCTGGTGCGGACACCATTTTACATGCCTCCTGCGTTTGCCTCCTCTCCCTGGGCGAAGTAACGTAGACTGCCGGGGCACTTAAAAGTTATCAAATTTTACGCTTTGACAGAGCGGATCGATCGAGGCTCGGGGCTGAGCTGCGGTAACAAGTCAGCCGGCTATTGCAAAGAATCGAACACACGTCCAAACCGGGTGAGGTTCTGTAGGCGCACACCCTTTGCGTGTGTGGTGTGTGTGGTGAAGAATGTATGCCGCTGTCGTCGTGGTGACATATTCGCGTAAACTTTGGAACACCGGACAGGAGTCGGAAAAGTTTAACCAAGCTTTCAATCCCCCACCCCAATCCGAACAGTCTGTTTTTGAGCTACTTTGGTGAAAGTTTGGCCACTCTATACACACACGCCACACACTTACGTGTTACCATGCATTCAGCCGATGCGTGAAATATGTGATCTCCTCCACACCATACGGGGGCTGTGATCGTCCTGCCAAAGTTCTAGCAGCAGGGTGTGCGCCAGCCGTCATTTGCAGGCACAGCAACCAGCCGCCTCCACGAGACACCAGCTGTGACGATCGCTATTTATTCATCATGCTGGCAAGTAAATAAGAAGCAATAGCAGCAGCAGCAGCAACAGCAGCAGCAAGAACTAAGTCCGTTTCCCGAAGGGATATCCCTCCGTTACTTGGGCAGGATCGTATTTTAAACGCACTCTCTGCTCGATTGCGGGAATGCCCTGGGCGCGCCCCAGTGGGAAGTAACAAATGAGAAAAGATGTTCTCAGTCTTTCTCTCCACTTAGTACGAAAGTTTGCTGCCTGTCCTTCCCCATTTTGTTCGGTGCTTTTTGTTAGCAGCTTCCTTTTTTTGGTTTGGGTAGAAGCGCTTCTTTAACGAGTGGCCAAGAAGGCAAGAAATTATACACCAATTTCCGAAAATCGCAGGCACACCGAAGGAGCAGAGAAGAAACAAAAAGCCCCTGAGCTTGGGTGAACGTAAAACTTTCCCGGTTATCACGGTTGGTAAAGCAAAGAGGAGGTAGAAAAAAAAACACAGGGACTACACAAAAGGGCCCAATTGTTGAAGGAAGACAAGAAGCACGAAATAATGGAGGGGAAAAAAAAGAGCAACGTTCAATAAATAATATTTAAGTCGGCCAAAGGTTTTGCTCACCGGCGGGACAGTGCACAAAAAGCCGGTCCCGCACTTGGAGTGGAGAAAGACACGGAATGGCCACTTGACCAAGATTTTCTTTTTTTTTTTTGTACACACACCGTCTTCGCTGCTTCACTGACTTTTTGATGTCATTTTACGACCGCACGGTGGAGGTGGGCGATAAAAGTAGGAAAAGGTTGGAATATTTAGCTGAAGATTTCTGACGGCTTCTCACTCACTTCCCGTTCCCGTACCGCCGATGTGTACAGTGTCTGTGTGTATGTGTGTGTAATCCTGCAGCAATCGTTCCGGTTCCGGAAGTGGGTGTCACTCGAAGGGGCAATAAAAGGCGTATTGTGCACAAAGCGACCGGATGGAACCGTTTGGCCTTTAACCCACCTGTGTAAAGGGCGGAAACGGGAGAGCGGAATGGAACAAGACGGTACGACTTACGAGGTAAAACTTATCAGGAACTTATCAAAAAGCGACAGAACGGCTTTCTTTTTTGGCACCAGCACCAGTCTGCCACGGTTTGACACACGGTGCCACCGTCTTGCTTCGTGGAAAGCACCGCCGGGGAAAAGTAGATCTGTGCAAACAGGCAGCTCGTACTAATATAATCGCCTAACGGTTGCCCTTGCTGTCGCCGCTCGCTCTTGGGTTCTGCTTCCGATTTCCGCCGCACGTTAGTTACCTAAAGCACATCGTAATTATGATAAGCAGCCGTATTTGTGACCGTGTTCGCCCTTTTGCCCTGCCATTCCTGCTATCTACAGATCGTTTCGTGTAGTCAAAGTTTGCCTGTTCGCCCATTGCGAACGATGGGGTGGCCTTTCTGCCCTGCCGCGTCACGGGGAACGGGATTTTCATTGATGCATTTTTCATGACCCGCAGACATCTTGCGCATCCTATCCACTTGTGCAACGATCGCTAGAAGGATGCCATGTTCCTGTGAAACTCTTTAGAGGGTTTTTTTTAGTCCTGTCGTTCCCTGTCTTGTTTGGCAAAGATACATCGAAGCCTTTTTTCGCTTTAGCAGCAGCGTCGGCAGCAGTAGCAGCAGCATTTTGACTCGCTCGGCACTCGACAGCTTAAGCTATCAAAAATTACAAGAACATTATGAAATTGTTTGCTTATTTGCAGCCAGCTTACCCCCATTCGTGTACTGCTGCTGCTTGTGCGCTTCGTCTCGTGTCATTAAATATCCAACTAATGATAGTTGTTCGGTTGACTTTGGGATCGCTGGCAGCTGGCCTGAAAAGGAGCCTTTAAGGAGCTTATTTGCGACGTACAGAATTTAATTGTGCTGGTTTGTGTACATTAAAGTATCTTAAACGTCTCAATCGAAGGCACACAAGTACAATAAATCGTGCCAATAAAGTATTAATTAAACATGATATCTTTCCACCAGGAGCATCAGCAGCAGCACTGCTATTGGTTCAGTGAGCTTTCGTTCTTTGAGTTTTCGGCTAACGATACGCTCTTACACTCAATTAAACGTGTATTCATCCGCGGAAATCGAAATTTAATTCACTGTAAAAATGTGCGGGCATTTCCCACCGGCAACACGACCACGCACCACGCCTGAGGAAAAGGTCTTCGGGTTTTCCGCGCCCACTCCAGCAGGACCCAAAAACACACATCCACACACACAGACAAACAGACACAGAGTGTGGACGCGGAAAGTTTATATTTGATGTTTTTGTTTGCAATCGAAATGGATGGAAGCTTGATTCGCCATTTATTTATGATCTTTTCGCTCTATCTGGCCGGGCTGCTATCCTCTCCCCCCCCCCCCTGTTTGCAGTGAGCCATTCCGTGGAACCGGTTTTCGGCATTTATTGGATTTCTCCCAATCACTCTGAACGCTCGAAAAAGCCTGTTCGAGCACAGCGAAAAACCGATGCCGACCACCACTACCAACATCACCAACGGGGAGCGTGTGCTTTATTGGTGGTAAAATTTATCATTTTCTTTCGTTTTGTCTCATTTTCGGGTGCGGTTCTGTTGTGCGCGGCACCCTCAAAACGGCACCCATAATCCAACACTTTTCGCCGGCGGGAAAATTGTGATAGCTTTCATCCTGCCTGCTGCGGTCTCCCTCTTTAGGACAGGCAATCGAAATTGATCCGATTCTCTTCCGTAATCCTTCTTCACCCACCTAGGGTGCGGGATTGATGGAAGGGAGGAAAATGTGTGTTTGTGTGTCTGAGCCTTCTGTGGTGGCGATGGAAAAGGTAGTAGTGGTAGTAGGCAGCAGAAAATCTCAATCTTGCTTGTACATTTAATTTGATTTCTGTCTTGTTTTTGATTGCCTTTTTTTCAATTCGTGATACTTTTTGTGCTTCCTTTCGCGTGTCGATGGCGCACTGGTCTTGATGTCTCTTTGCCATTGTTTCGGGTGCTAAACGACAAGGATGGTCTTTTTGGTTTTGTTTTTGGTGCAAAAATGCTTCGTAATGCAGCGCCTTTTTTTCTTGCTTGCCGTCGTGCCTGTCGTATCGTCTAACGACAGTTTGATGGTTCGTTGAGTGTCGCTGAACCGTGAGATGGCAACATGCGGACACCCAGCATGCTCAAGCTCACTGCAACAAATAAGACACCCACACACAAAAACATATTCTGCCTCTCTACTACGCCTCCAGCCTAGCCGGATCTTGCCAGCAGATTTCCTGCGAATGTTTCACAAGCACCGAAATTGGACAAATAATAACACGCGACACAGAAAGAACGCCTCTGCACAGTCTTGAAAGTCATAAAAGCTAATGGCTTTAGGGTTGAGCCCCCCTACAGCAGCATCGGTAGGGTGGGTGGATATCGCTGAAATATTCATGTAAATGTTCCTGATGGGCGCAATTTCGAAACGGCGATGCGCTCTTGCCGTGACTGGCCCGAGAACGAAACATGCACGACGACGACGACGAGATGTTTTGCGCTTGATGTTATGTTAGTTTTATGCACGCCTAAAAGATCGTTCACGTGGTCTTGTGTGTGTGTGCGTGGGTTTAAAAATTGGTGAAAAATATGCACACGCCCATTTGGAGAGAAAGAGAGATAGAATGAGTGAAAAAACCGACCCCAAAATGGACACGTATAAAATGGGCATTTCATTCATTCGCCACCGGAAACAATCTGTACGGAACAACCTACTTTGCCTTGCTGAAGGAAGATGCCAGCTGCTGCTGCTACTGCTGTGAATTAAATGACAATATGGCGACAAACATGTCCCAATCGTCAGCTTGATCACGAGCATGGTACGGACGTTCCGTTTTAGCGCTGCTCTTTGCGGGAGGATTGGGTGGAGCTTTCCAATATCAATTAATATTAATTTTGCGTCGTAACGAGCGACCGATTTGCCGTTCAATTGTAAGAAATGCTAGCGCCTAATTGAATGAGAGCCTGATTTATGACAGGCACGGGTGCAAAATCGTACCCAAGAATTTCAAATTCCAACTCGTACGGTGCTCCATTACTGTTATGTGTTTTCTTCTCGCTATAAATGGAAATAGATGCAGGAAGCTGTTCTCCACCCTCCACAAACGCATGACATGGAGCTGGAATTCTAGAATGAAAACATTTTCAGATGATATGTTTCCTGGAACACCGCATCCTCCAAATGCTGCGATCGTTGGCAAGAGTGAACCCACATATTAACTAACCGCTGGTTTTGCAACACAGCGCTTCATCAACCAACCCGAACAGGAAAAGAGATTTTAATTTAATCAGTCGTCTAAAGCGCTCTCTCCGTTCGGCCAGCTGCTGCTAGAACAACCCGCCCTCCTTGTAGGCTCTGTTCACTTAGGTCCTGATTTCATACCATCTCGTACGAATGCAGAATGCTTCATTCCCATGATCGTCATCGTTCTTTCCATTCCCTCACGGCAAACAGCAAACAACGAGCACGGAACAATTTAAGCCAATTTCTGTCCGAGCTGTATTTAATTAATTATTTACCATTGGAAAAGCGCATTTGGTCAAACTTGAACGTAGACACACACGCGCGCGCACTACAAGGCGTTGAAATTTCTATCCCGACAGCTGGGCAGGCGCCTCTAATACCGTTCCGTTCCGGTGTAAGAAGGTACATCTTAATTCTGCCTCGCTTCCGGATCTCCATAACGACACACACAAGTACACAATGCACTTGCACTTTCGATTTCTGTCTCTCGCTTATGTTAACGCTTTTGAATAATTTATTAAATGAAGGGTTGTAAGAAAGGCACCAGCACACCTACGTGATTCTACGAGAAAATCAGGTAAACAATAAAGTTTCCCAGTGCATGGGATTGTGACCTCACAACCGGGCGCATGGGAACCGTGGCAGAAGGTAGGGCAGTACCACACTGACCACTGACCGCACTGTCAGCAGGATATGGCATATTTCAACAAATCACCTTACGTTACGCTTTGCG
>AXCO02011528.1:0-12631 GCA_000473525.2 Anopheles melas
TGTGTGTGTGTGTGTGTGAGAGAGAGTGAGAGAGAGCGAGGGAATAAAACTTTTCGCCAGATGTTCCACCCAGCATGTTCTAAGCGGGCTCTGGGATGGTCTAATTGCTCAATTATGTAGCGCAAAGGGCTTCTTTTTTGCGGAAAGGGTAATTGAAAGCTTACCTTTTCGGGGCGGTATGGGTGCGCTGCGGTGATTGGAAAACATCCCGCCAACGGGCTAGAATCACCCACGGGGTGGAAAAACATGGTTTCGCTTTCGGTTTTCTACGTACGGATGGGCTGCGGCTGGGCCATATTGGGCGCTATCGTGAGGTTATTGAAGTGCCGGGCTAGCTCTGGCAGCGAGAAAACAGTCGGGTCTATAAATTGCTACCCGCTTCCACTTCACCGACGACAGACGTGTCCTTATTTGGTGCATTTGGTGGGTGGCGGTAGAGTTTAGAACGATAGCGAAAAAGAACGCCCGGGGCTAGTGCACACGAATGCACACGCGAAGAAGCGGTGAACCCGTTAACGGTTATTGCGCTGTTTTTCGCCATCCGAAGGCAGACCGAGTGAACCCAGCTGGTGGGTGGAAGTTTATTTTTTCTCCTTGTGATGCTGTTCACCAAAAACTTCCAAAATACACCAGACAGCAGCACAGACATACACACACGTGGTTTGACTTTTGACGCTATTGCAGCATGGATGTTCGAGATGTGATCGTTTGATGGGATGCAATTTCGCCGTCCCCCACAAACTGCAGGTGCATATGGTTTTGCCAGTGCACGTCGATTGCTTGCGATGCTGTCGGCGCCCACGTTCACGGGTCACTGTGGGTAGGAAGGTTCACAAACGATAGCCCATTTATGGTAACGGGGATATTAAAATAAGCTTTTATGGGTAGTGATACAGTTTGCTTTAAGCATTGCGTTGCGTTTAACCTGAACGTTGACATTTTAAAGAGCATTAGATGGAGCGGGATTGATAGTTGGGGTGGAGTTAATAGTCAGTTGATTCGTATTTAATATAACGATGCTGTGTGACTATGGGATGAGCATAACGCTACAGGTCGGGTTTTAATCAATGTCCATGGCGTAACCATACTACCAAACTGAAAGCTTTCCCTAGAACTAAGCAAATATGAAACACAGCACTTAATATTTGACCAACGCATAACGCAGTATAGTATTAATTTACGAGCATATTATTGCATGGCTGAAATGATATAGTTCGTGGAAAACGTAATAAATCATACGTATCTGCATCAATCGGTACGCGTGAATTCGAGGAAGTACATTTACAACAGGTATGATTGAAGTATAATGCAAACAGACAGCATTCCTGCTCAACTTACCATCACAACGGAATAATTTCAATTGTGTATTGATGTTTGTTAATGTGTTGCAATAATATTCAACACGATTGTACGCCGCAACAATGTACAAATATCCATAGAAAAGTGATAAATTATAGACGAACCAGATGGATTAGCACGGCCAACAATAATTAGCGCAACAACTCATCTAAGAAAATGATAAGAGGAGGACACTTTCCAACATAAAGCACCACACAAACCGAACGTTTCTCGCACCCGTGATGATCAATTATTGCTATGAATATTCAATTGCTATTTCTCTTACACTACATTAAACACAGTGACGCACCGATATTGCACAAACGTCGATTGTATCGCAATCAATACTCAACCACAGGCTTGATGTTGAAAAAGGTAAAGAGAAAAACGATCAAAATGCTGAGCAGAATATTAAACGAACAAAAAAAAACCCCAAATAGGAGCAAGCAGACAAAGATTAGCAAACATTACCCGCCTACCCGCACAGCAGCAACAGCATCTGCCGGATGGCAAGTCGATGAAAAGTTTAATCGAGCACTAAATTGACACCTGTATTGATCGTTCGGGGAGGGGAAGAGATCGTTAAATGGCTGCGAAACTTTTCGTGCCATTTTTGTCTCGCTGTTTTTCGCTTTTTTCCAAAGGAGGTTTTGCCTCGGTTTGCTGTGAGAAAAACGGGCCAGCGCTACAGGAGCATCAGTACAATGCTGCTAAACGGTGAAACTGAATATCGTTTCCATTTTCCCAACAAACCCCAACAAAAAAGAGCGCACTCAACTCTCGTCCCTTTCCATAACCGAACTTGCGGTGTATTAATTATTCACGTCAATTTTCCCTCCGAAAGTAAGTGCGCGCGTGTACCGTGGATCTGTGTGTTGTGGGTCTGTGAGTGTGAACAGATGAAAGAAAAGCGTAGCGCGTAGTTGGGAAATTGCGCACCCGGGATGTGGATGTCGTTTTTCGGCCCTACAATCGGGGCAGGGCTGACGGGCTATCCAGGCTTTCGTCCCGGGTTTGAGGATGAGATTTAATCAATTTTTCGGTGATTTCAAAAACAGGTGGGGGGGGGGGGGGGGGTTTAGCCAGGATTAGATTGCAAATTGGAGGGTGTATCGGGAGGGGGGGATTGCGTTTGAGGTTCACGGTGATGGCGATGAAAGAGCAATTAAATCGGTTCTATATAGGCCGTCTTTTTTTTGGGAAAAAGAGAAAGGTCTGTTTCGGATGTAGTAGGTTTTAATAAATTTGTGATTTATTTTTCTGAGCTAAAACTCAATCATGATGAAAATTAGGGATTTATTGCCTTAGAAAAGAGTTAAACAGCTAAATTAGAGTATAAGAAATAATCTAGGCATACTCCCACTCGATCGATATAATAAATTTACTATTACATCGAAGATCAAATTCACAGGACGTTCGTTTTGAAGAGTCTCCAGACACTCCGGCACTGATTCGATTGCGCGTTCCGGTGCAGAAATCACGGCCTAGTGACAATCAACGCCTTAATGCGATTGAAGTGAAGATCGCAACACACATCAAAACCTATCCAACCTGTCAAAAAACGGATGAAGGTGCCCAACAGGGAACATCAATCTGGGATTGGCTCTACACACACACACACACACACACACACACGGTGGCGCCTGCGTGGGCTCACAACGAACGTGAAACGCGAAGGATTGTGAGGATTTGTTGCAGTGAGCCTTATATCACGGTAAACAGATCACGTACGACAGTTATTGTTACAGCACGGTGCCTTTACCACAGTGGTTGGAAAGACAGCCCCGATTGATTGGTTGTTGGGTAGTAATCATCCTTTCCTTCTCCCGGTGGATTGCGTATCTTCCATTCGATGAAGCACAAGTTTATGACTGCTCGTTTGTGTCAAGCTTACAATCGTGCTTAGATGTACGGAGGAGTTTAGTCCGACTTGCGGTAATGTGTAGTGGCGTATAAATGCTGCAAGATCCATCACTGATAAGCATCGGCAGCAGGTTCGGGGGTGGATTTTGTACGTCCAAAGCCACCTTCTACCGCAGAGAAATTAGAGCACAATTGGGGTGCATAACTCAACTGTCGCCCTCCCGCACTGGCTGGTGGGGGAGCTTTGTGTCTTTAGGCACACATTATACGGTACAGACATCGAGGTCCCTGTGACCTTTTGCAAGTGTCCTCGTGTAAGCTCTGCCCCTCAGGGGAGAAATTCAAATTGTTTCAGTCGATTGAAAATTTACACCGCAAAACTGGAAATGTGTTCGATTCCTGGAATTACTTGCCTGGGAAGGCCTGCTGGGCGTAGTACACCGGAATTGCGCTCGACGTACCGACGCACCTTGAGTATACACTCCCGCACGTCGTTGAGGAATAAATAAAAGAAAAGCCTTCCCATTCCCATCGGAATCGGATTACGTATTCATGAAAACAGTCATTCGTTTTACTTTAGCTTCAAAGAAAATCCAATAAGCAGGGACAGGACCGGCAGCACTTCCAGGGACATTTGTTTTACAAGAATAACATTCACGAAACCTTGCATGATTCCTTGCCGTCTTTTACTTCCATCAAACACTCTCTGTAAGCTCTTGTACGCACTCTTTAAAGCAGCCGGCCAGCTTCATCAGCTTCGTTCATTATCGTTAAGTCACCGGGCAATAAGTGACAGGGGCACGCAAAAAGAAAAACGAAGTTGAGCTGCTTTTCCGATAATTAAAAGCACGCTCCAGCACAGCTTTGGTATTGGGCCCGTCAACAACAAGCTCAATGAGTGCTGCCCGGTCGAAGCTGAACGTCCTTGGGCGCCTTGTGACGCGAAACTGCTGCAGAAAATCCATCACCAGTGCGAGAGTGGCGAAGAAGCAGGCGAAAAATTGAACCATAAAATGAACCATCTTAAAACGTTTACCTATCGAAATTGGATTATTCTCTTCGTTTCTTTCGTGCGCCATTTTCAGACCAAATAACAAACGCCGGTTTTCACTTAAATCAAGAAAACAATTTTCGGTTAAAGATGTATTTGGTTGGAATTATTTTAGCTGCAATTTGTCGTTGGGTGTGAAATGTGCATATTACGATCGGGGAATGCGTTCCCTTTGCGCATTGTGTGACCTCGTTAGTGTCCCAGGGGGAAAAGAGGTGGGTGTTTATCTCAAATAACAATAAAACACGCAAACAACCAGAGCAACATCGAGCCTAGCATCCCATCAATAATGATAATGAACATGAAGGATTAACGAAATATTGAGCACGCCAGATTTACCCGCATTCTGCGTGATTTTTCGCCATCCCTCGCCAGCGAAGAGGTAGCGAGAGAGAGATGCTGCGGGTTTTGTTGGGAAAACAAATTAATAATCATAGCTTTTCCGGCTCCGGGCGGTGTACGTCGAGGTTTTGGAGCTGCTTAATGAAAAAAAATCAACCCGTAATTGGAAGATAATTGGCTGCTTTAGTTGAATTTGCTGTGTGCCCACCGTTGGAAGGTCGTTGATTGAAGCGGAACTTTTTTTTTCCGGGCGCGTTGGCGTTGAAGCTTCGAACGCGTCTTCGAATGGTGGATTAGGTCGAAACGGCAGGGAGCAAAATGCTTTAATGTGCTGGGAAGTGGAAGTGGTGATGGTAGTGTAATTAAGCTTTCGGTAAAGTCCTCCGGAAGGAACCCGGAAAGCTGCTTAGTTAAGTGCTTTAATGCGGGTGGCGGTGTTTATTGGAGTGTTGCGGGCGATGGGAGAACGATTAGCTTATTGAATCGCCTTTTATGGCGGATTAGTGTGAATGGTTTGTTTAGAAAATACTGCGCTAAATGGAATGTGTAAATTGTGTTTCCAGTTTATCTAAAAATGGACCAATAGTCGGTCAAATTCAATCAGGAAACAGTAACAATTGCTTAACAATGCAATGATGTGTTGCGTTTGCGATACTATGAGAAAATATGCTGTATAGATTGCATACCTTTTGGCGAAATAGCATAAACAACACCTACAGTGTATGCAAACCGCATCACAGCATGTTCTTCCTTTCTTTACTGAGAGCTTAAATAGTATCATGAAACAATGGCGAGTCCTCAGCGTGTTATGAGCGTGGAAGGATCTTCTCCCATTCTTTGTTTTGTTGTCCTAGCACCTGACAAAAACCAACAATCCTAAATAAATATTTAAAATATCTCCTTTTGCGTCCAGTTCCCCTACTACCCAATTGCAGCACCCATTTTCAAATGTTCTAATATCGATTATTCTTCTATTGGATACTCTCCTTAACACGCCGTTATCGTACCTGCAGCCACTTTAGGTTTCGATGTCTGCAACTTAAAACTTTCTCTTCCGAGCTGCGGTCAAGGAAGCCCCTTTGCTCTGCCCCTCCTGCTGGGTGGTGTGGGCTTTTTTGGTTAGGTTTTGCGATGTTGTTCTACTTTTCAACACTCTCCGAACGCAACGAAGAAACCATCCCGCAAAGCAACTAAATTCTATAGAGAAACTCCTTTGTGCAAGTTGGTGATTTTTTTTCCTTTTATGTTTTGGGAGGGAGAAGGTGTAAAAAAACCGCAGCTAAAATAGAACCGGAGCGGCAAAACCGAACGGATATTAGATCGAGTTCCGGTTTCGATAAACTACCGGGACGGCGCTCGGGGTTTTGACGGTGCTGGCGCCGGTTTGCAGTGGTGCGGGTTTTGTGTGAGCCAAAGTGTTCGTGTTTTTTGGGTGAGTTTGGAAAGTACACATACACGTACGTACACCCGCATCGCTGGCTTTGCGCCTCTCGCCTATCGGAGCGCCTCGATAGCGTGGCTTATGATGGCATTCACTTTATGCCGTGCGCTTTGCACGGTCGGAAGAATGGTAGGGTTAAAGGGGAAGTTTCCGTAATCCGAACATAAAGTTTCTTCCCAAATGGTGTGAAGGTGTGTTGCGAACTACCGGAGAGGCTTACCTGCCGGGCGAAATGGTGTTGAAAATTCGCTGTCAATACTTTGGCCGGGAAGCTGCATCTTGTTCTCGATTAATCCTTTACTTGCGGACAGCCTTGCTTGGGATTTTGAGGTGTTTTATGGACATGGAGATACTTTGTTCGTTATCTACGGACACATCAAAATATATTGGACAGCTTGCGGAGTGCATTTGTCACTTGTGTTGGCGTGGTTATTGAAGATTGTTCCTTAAAAAAAAGCTTTCGAATGTTCATCTTCAGAAGCACGAAGCATCAAACTCAACCAAAAGCGATCTTCAATAGGCTATAATGCGCATTTCTTTTGTACATTTTACCAATCTGTTTCAAGAAATATAATGACCCTTCGGAGAACTATCGCCACTCGGTAAGCTCGCCTACAAAACCGGGATAAAACTATTTATAATCTGCCTCTAGAAGCTCGTCGTTCAATACACCGATGGAAACAAAGAATAATCAAGCTTACCTCACTTGCATAAGACTTTTCCAATAGCCGGCAGGGTCTGAACAGTCCGTCTGACAACCAAACTGACAGACGCTGGGCCTGAGCTGAAAGATTTTCCATTTTGTGATAAGGGTTCGATCGCTGGGTGGAACGATTGGGTGACAGCGGCAAACTTTTTAATAACTTTCTTCGGACTTCATCTCGTCGATGTGCCATTGTGTTCGATGCAGCATTGTTGCATCGATGCATGAAAAAGAGCAAACTGGATAAAGGAAACCACCGCCTGTGTGAAGGAGTGTGTGGCGTGGTAAAAACTTTCTGACTACTCGGGAAATCACCGGAAGTCACAGTGCCACTCTGGTCATTCTGGAAGCTGCAGCAGAAAGAAGTTCCACACTCTGTCCAGAAGTGGTTGCCCTTTCGTAAGTTGATCCCCCTTGTCATCGAGTCAGGACATGGAGTCAGTTTGGCGGGGCTTTTCGATTGAAAGAATGTCGATAAAACAAGTTTCAAGCTGCTGGATCCAACTTTGACGCCCTCGATGCACTTTTACTTCATCGTGTTCGGGTTGGTGGTGTACGTGCTGTACGGTTCATTTAAACTTGATGAACCGTACAGGGCAGGGCTCGGCATAAATTTGCTCCCTCTTTTCGAATGCGGATGTCGCAATCAGGTGATTTCATCCGATTGATTAAATAAGCAATACAAACAAATTATTCCCGCACTCGATGTTGCGCACAATAATTTAAAAGAAACACAGATAATTTGCAAGGAAGGCCGAAATGGCATGGCCATGTGAGGTAAGCGAGGTAAAATTAATTATCACCAATCGACACTGGTACCAGAGCCAACTTTTGCGAGCAGAGTGGTAGGTCAGGTGTTTGTGTTTTTCGATTATGTTTGCCGATATGATGCTGCCGCTGCTGCACATCTGCGGTTGTTGGACAATTTTCATGATTGTGATTGTAATGTCATTAAAAAAAAAATAACAACACCAAAAACATCAACCGCAAACCAATGCCGTTTGCTGAACGGTGCACAAAATGCAATTTGATGGCACATCGACGCGGGTCGGTTTCATGTTCAATTTCATTTGAAAGGGAGCTCGATATCGCTGTCACTGCAAAGGGAACGAAACGTATGCCACACCATAAACCATCCAACGGTGGCGGTGTATGATTGAGAAGTATTGATGCGTTATTTCGTGTGGAAAATTTATTGCGACCAAACGATGGTCTACAGCGGTGTACAGGAGCGAGTGAATGTGTGCGAATGTCACAGGATATTTGGTTTTTGTGGGTTGAAAAAAAATGGCTGAATATAATTTTAAACAGTAAAGAGAGAGCGAACATATAGCATTCATTTCGATGATGAGCGGCTTTGTTCTGGATGTTGTGCGTTGAGGGCTAAATATTAACGGCTTGACATTTGCTGTTGTTTTTTGTACCTCATGTTGGTGTGTGTGTGTATGTGTGTGTCGCAAGTGGAACAATAATTCGTGTGATTTAATTATGGCAGCGATATTGATGTTCCGTGCTGATTTATGAGGTATGTTGTTATTAAATTGAAACAGTTCAAGCGATAATGAAAGGTTGCTGGAGAGCGCTTTAATGGATTTGTTATGAGTGTACGGGATAGTCGTACAGTGAAGACGAACCTGTAGCGCTATTACGCTGCTCAAGGATAAAGTAGTTGTATGGTGCATTGGTAAGTGCGTGGACGGTAACACCGTAGGTAATGGGATCAAATCCAACAAAGAAAGGATCTTATGGTTCCCCAAAAAGGATCTTCAAAAAGCTTTTTGTTTTCAATAGTTTCAATCAATAGTTTTATTCCCAAGGGAGAAGACATAAAGAAAAATAATTTATAATAGACGTTTTGTGATGAAAAACAAATTTACGTGATTTATGAGTTAATTATTATTTACTCATCCCCAGTTACTTCTGTTTGGCGCTACCACGCTCCAACTCTCTCTGTATGGTTCTACGAATAGGAATGAGCTCATTATTCCCGATCCCTTTTCTTGCACCTAACACTCTCCCACTCTGCCTCGCCATCCGCGCTAATCCGTTTTGGCAACAAATTGTGCAGAATCAGTCAAGATTAAGAAACGCAGCTCAGGCGACCGCCTAATTACTCCTGTGGGAGCACTAATGAGCGGTTAGAGAAAGAGAGAGAGAGAGAGAGAGAGAGAGTGAGATGAAGTCCGATTATGATTCTGCCTTCCACCTGATGAGTGTCGGTGGTGCCTCACATCGTTCTCGCCCCCTTTCACTAGAAGTCATTCACTGCCGTTGACTGCCCATGAGTGTACTGTGCGGTGTCTGTCTGCGGCGGCTGATGTATAAAATTCAATTTTGACTTTCATCGCTGACGGCGTCGAGTTCATGTGCGAGCTTGGAACAAACTGCACCCCGGTGGGCAATTTGTGAGTGATTTAAGTTTATTTCCCATTCTCCCTCGCGCCCCAAACTTTTCGGTATCAGTCGCGCAGTTTTTGTCTACGACTGTTCTACGGTAAGCTATCTCTAGTTTTGTTCTAACTTTTTCTTTCCTTCCCATCTCGTTCCAACTGGTTGCACAGTTTAGTTCCATATTTTTTTTGCTTTTTCCTTTTACTCTGACACAACTTTGTTGGAACTAGTTCTACAATTCGTGGTATTTTGCTGAGCTGTTAAACTTTTTCCTCCTTACTAATATGTTTTCCCTATCGGTAGCGTGGCGTTTTCTCTGTTTGTTCCTCTTTTTATTTGTTCAATGTAATTTCATACGATCCTACCCTCCAGCGGAACACCACCATCTAATGGATTTGGCCAGCGATAGAACTCAGAAAAAAAACACAAACGAGCACAAACGCACGGCCATACCATAAAACACTACTAACTAGCTGGCTTTCCCCCAACGAGTTCAATCACGTGTTGGTTTTATTCTCGGGCAGAATCAGTTGTGAAACAGACACACACACAAAAATTAAACATTCATAAGTGTTAATGACAAACCTTCTAAAGGGTGATTGGGGCTCTCGGTTGAGTATGTTTTTCAAAGGCTTCGTTGGCTTCGTTTTTCATTTTCCAACAATTTCAACTTGTTGCCTGTGTCTGACCGTTGCCACTGCTGGTGCTTTATCAATTGTGAAAAAGTGGTTTAAAAATTAATGACGAGTTAATGGGAGGCTATGGCAGGGTTTTTGCTGGCTGCTGCTTGCTGTTTCGATTTTAAACTACTGCCCTTTATACCTACCTTTATCCCTCCTCTCTATCCTGTTTTTAACGATGCTATTGATAGATAAAAGTCAATAGACTGGGAGCAAAAAAATGAACTTCCATTCTATCCACACATTAAAAAAACCACCGTTTGCTGATTAAGAAAATGGAGTCAGAAATGGGGTGAAAAAAAACATGGCTTAATTGCTGGATAAAGTTCCGTGTCAATAAAAGTGGATCGATTTTAATGCTTCAATCGGGATTGCTTAAAATAGCGAAGCTTAACGCTTATTATTATTGTGAGCAAATGCGGACGTTTCAGGTAGAGACTGTGCAATTTTAAGTTCTACTTGTTTATTTACTCATCAGAGTTTAAATAATCCAATGATTTAAGCTTCTTTGTTGTTTAATTTTGTACAATTAATTCTCGTTAAGCTTTTTAATGCAAACAAACAGCAGTACAACATCGTGTGGCACGAGTTTAAAGGGCGTATGAATAATTACTTCCCATCAGACGATCATCATCCACGCATGATGTGTGGCTCCCAGAAGGTTTGCTGGCAAATATTAGCTCGACTTCAACTACCTTGCCCTAACAAACAGCAAATACACGCGAGAGCTAATCGTGCGTGTTGAATTAAATTACTTCAAACATAACGCTGAACCTGGATCGCTCGCAGCACGCAACGTTGCCGAGGTTCGATTAGGTTCGCATCAGAATTATGTTGTGCACTCGGGAGAACAATCGATTTCGGTACATTGTTGAGCGAACCAGCAAACGTTAATCGGCACGCTTCCGCAATATGTTATGATTTCCATTTCCACCCAAGGGTCCGGACAGGAAGCAACGATCGCAACTACAACGGCTCATCATTGTCTGGGAGCAATTAATGGCAAACACAGCAAAAAAAATAAACCCCCGCTTGACAACAAACCACTCCACCACAGTTTCGGAAGTTGGATGGCTCACTTGGATGGAGCAGTGGTGGTGGTTCACAGGTAAGCAACAGGATGGCGATGACGATGGTTACGAAAATCAATCACACATCCCTAATGCTCACATTGTTGAAGGTGAACGTGCCAGAACTAATAATAACCCTTAGCCTACGGACCGTTTTCACCCACTGGAGGAGGGGGCTTTGTGGGAATGATGGAAGGCTTCCACTTCTCTCTCCCTTCTCTACTAATGTCTACCATGTCATGCGAGACGGAACTCGATATGTTAAAGAATGGCCGTAGGTGGATTTGCCGCGCTCCTGTGTGCAGTGGGAATACGATTACGCGCTTGGAGTCGTTGGAAGGAGAGGATAAGGGAAAGGGTAGAAAATTAAATAAAACTCGTACAAACATCGCATCCCTGCTGGCAGTTAAAGGACCAAATTAAGCAAAAAAGGCAAACCATAGGACGCGCTGGACCTAGCGATGGAGTCGTCTCCGTACAGTGTGCCTGACGAGTGTTGCAGTTGAGGTAGGACTTGGTATACAATTCAATCTCTTTAATGATTATTAATCAAGTGGTTTCTGTAGGATATAATATTTGCAGATAATATATTTCACTTCACTCATTTAAATTATATATTACAAAATATTTTCAACCCCATAATTTCACTGAAATAAATGCCTAAGAAGGGTTTTCCTTTTTCGTCATGTTCCACGTTCCGTCCAACACTGTACTGCTTTCCTCTTTGTTCTCTGCCGAAACAACGTCGTTAGACGGTGCTACTTGACCATAACTCGTGATACTTTATTTGGCAATGTGACACATGTGACGAATCATTC
The DNA here is from genome assembly GCA_000473525.2 of Anopheles melas. Classification (NCBI taxonomy): domain Eukaryota; kingdom Metazoa; phylum Arthropoda; class Insecta; order Diptera; family Culicidae; genus Anopheles; species Anopheles melas. Next base: position 11,698 of record AXCO02011528.1, read on the forward strand.
CCGGGGCCACATCTAAGCAAACAGAAAAAAACACACACATTCCATACCAAAAACGCTAGCCGAATGATAAATGCTTCCCGGGATAGCCGCGGTGACACGTGATGCATGTTCCAGCAGTGTCAAGATACACATCAGCCCAGCGTGTCCGTGTAGTTTGTCTGGAAAAGCCGAAAAAGCCGACCTCGGCGTACGGAATACAACATTCCCACCCATTCCCCCTGAGGTCTGTGCGGAGGGATCATAAAAAACAATGCCTTTATGCAGCATGAAAGGAACTCGTCGTTGTAGCTACCGGGTCTTTTGCAGCAAGAAAAGCGCCTCCCTGAAACGCGGGTGCCTTTGCGCGGAATATGTACGTAAGCGCATGCAATCGGCACATGGTTGCTATTATTTTTACGTCCTGCACGAGTTTGTGTGTTGGCGTTCGGTGGCATATTAAGGCCTTTGCGTAACACGGATGTAAAGGCCTTTAATTTTCCACCATCGTAGATAAAATAATCTCCTGCTGTGGGTGGGCTACGGGTGATTCCGTGTTTGGGGTATTTATGTTTGCTGCTGGTGCATTTTTTCGAGAATAAAACTGGAACGAAGAAGAATAAAGAGGAACAAGGGGAAGCGGAATAGGCATGATGCTCTTGCAGATGTTGCAGCATTGCTGTCCTTTAGTTGATGTCGTTCAAGTGTAAGAAATACATAGGAAAAATGGTAATGATACAATTTCAAACTTTTTTCCTATAAGGCAGTGCTCTCCAACCTTTTTAAGATCACGTATCATTTGGCTTTGGAAATACCTCTGCCACGGCCCACTTATATTGAGGGGAAATATTTTGTAGACTTAGTTAGAAGCTTTTTGGTCAAAAATATGTTTAAATCTTATTCTAGACATGCTTGAAGCCAAAATGTAATCTTGTTGTGGGTAAAAAAATGCACGATA
>AXCO02011531.1:0-10091 GCA_000473525.2 Anopheles melas
AAAAAAAAACAAACCAAATAGCCTAGAAATCCCGACCCTATATCACAATGCTGACCTCTTTTCGATGTTCGAAGGATCTATTTTTAAAACACGAAACAGCCTGACGTGATTAAATAATCGGGTCTATATCGGACTAAACGAAGCAAGCCTCATGTGCTACGCTCGGCATCTTAAGGCTCTCCGCAAACAACAAGACAATTTCGATGCTCACTTTTGGCATGACAAACAATTCATCGGCTGTTTCTTTTTATAATTGAAAAAAGTGCATTATGCATTACTAAATGTTCAAAACCAAGCAAGGAAAGATAACAACTAACCGCAAATGTACAATGGTGACGTAACGTAATGTTAAGAGGGAATCCTTCATGTTCCATTGAATTATACAGGTAGAAGATTATTTCAGAAAAGTGGTATATTTTAGTTACCTGTGCTTTTTCTTCGGCCGATGTGTCTTCCATTGAGGCTATTGGTGCAGGACCAAGGCGTTTCTGTTTGCGAGACGATGGAGACGACGATGCTACATTCATCGCGTATCAAGTACAACTTGGAGTTTTAGTATCGCAGCAAGGAAGGGATGAAGGGAATATAAAGGGAATGAGGAGAGAAAGCTACGATACCAGAAGAAGCTCACTCTTCGGCACGGCAGGTGAAAAACAGCACGAATAACTTTGCCTCGGATTTGTAATGAAAAGCTTTCGGTATTGTTTTCCCTTCTTCTATTCACTGTAACCCACACTTGCCGTTTGATCAATCACTACAATGCTTCGACCCGTGGTTTATCTGAAATACCAATAAAAATCGCGCCCAGGCCTGCTGGGATTATTAACGGTTAACGGGCACATCGTTTTGTCTCGTACTAAAACACAATCGAACCGATAAGGAGGACGTCAGCAACGATGACGGCGTGATGCAACTGTGTTCGGCATGTATTGATCCATTCCTCAAATTCCGATAGCTTCCGGAAAGATAGCTGCAGCATGTATAGTCTGCAAGAAGAACATCGAGAATGGAAAATGACACCAGAGGACGCACTACGGGTGCTTAGCTAATCAGTTGGCTAGGTCGGCGAATGCTACCAGGAAGCTTTCGTATAGTTGAAAATTCATCGAATATTATTCGCTCGTTCAAACTACGACAAACTTAATCTACTTTTCGTGAGTGGCTGCTTTCGTTCACGAAAAGTTACACTTTTGCACATTTAACAAATAAAAAACGCTCACACACATACGCACATACACACACACACACACACACACACACACATGCGTGAGGGTAGGCTGGAAAGCATTCGCACTACACGGGTACACGTACCTTTTGTGAACAGTAGCAGATACCATGCACACTAACAGGATCTTTTAGGCACTTTTGCAGATTAATAGATTTGTACTGAATCATAAAACACGATACAACAGATTTCTTTTTTTCAATGAATCTGTTTTTTTCTCAAAGCATGAGCTTCCATCTTAGGCGAACTTTCATTCTCGTTGCATCATTGATTATTCACTAGCACTGCCAAATCTACCACAGTTCCTTCGCGTTCTTCACTTTTTCAACTCGGTACCTTTTTTCCACATGAGGCTTCCGTCGTTCAAACAATTTGCAGCAATTTCTTCATTTGTATGGTGGGAATGGAATTTTAGACAATGCTTTGGCAATAATGGCATTAAGTTGCCTGTGAACTTGCAGATTCTATAGCAACGTGGAAAATTTTTCACTGCAATCTAATAAGGCGCATGTCGGACAGTGCTGGCGCCTTTAAGCAGAGTTGCCTCAAACTTTGCTTCTACCGTGCACGGTATTTTTTTTCAATGCTGGTTCTGCTTACCATGATGTTGAAGTATAACTGCACAAGAGCTTAGTAAACGATTGACTATCGATTTACCGCGGCTCTTTTTGAACAAGAATCCCTCGGTCGTTCTGTCTCGACTGAAAGCCAAAGCCCGATGTGGGAGCTCGTTGGGACTCGTGCTGCACCGTTGAGTTTAATCGCGCATGAGTACAACAGTCGGGAATTTAGCTTTTGGTAAGAAGCATAAGACAACTCGTGCCACATCGAAAAAAAATACTGCAAGGTAGGTACGATACATGACCAGTATGATTTTTGTGTGTGATTACATGATCGAGTATCAAGAGTATCAGCAATAGTTGTTATAAGACGATAACACATTTCATGACAAGATAGTTACAATCATTAAAATCGATTAAGTAAAATAGTGGAATTGCCAACAGAATCTATGAACGCAATACGATTTCTCTCTTCTTAAACCTTTGCAGTAGTTAATCCAACTTTTTTTATGTAATACTTACCAAACCATTTTCAATTTCAGTTCGTTGAAGTTTACTTGGTCTTTGGTTTCACATTTATAGCTGTTTATTTTTTTACAAAGTTTTTTTTTGTTTAGTCAGCACACAATGTAGTATGAAACGGAGTCTGTTCTTATAGAACAATTCCAATGAATCTAGATGATATTTTTGCGGTTGATTTTAAGAGCTCCCGTATACAGGTCGGTTGTTGCAGATGCTTGTCGACAATCTTTTGAATTTTATCTATATTGCTGTCCAGTGTGTAGTCCGTATTATTCGATTCTATATGTTTTAGCTCGGCTATACAATAGTCTCTAACTAATTCTAGCTCACCGTAGATATTTACTTCATTTTTGTCGAAAACTTTCATCTGAAAAAATAAAACAACATTGTAACAGATATTTTTTTAAACGAAAATTGTCACATACTTCAGATATATCGTCAATATTTGGAGTTTCGTCTTCCGCTTCCTGCTCTTTCATTATCCATATCACGACGATAACAGATACTATCTGATTTATGGTAAACTTATGACCCACCATTGTTTTGGTCAGTAATCGTAAATATGCACTTTGTGCATACGTCGCTACTAGTGGTTCTGCAATTTTGAAAATGGAATAAGAAAGATAATTAATAATAGTCTGACGTCCAAAACATTTTGTAGCTATATCTTCTTCTTTTTTTGGCTCAACAACCGTTGTCGGTCAAGGCCTGCCTGTACCACTTGTGGAGTTGGCTTTCAGTGACTTTTAGATTACCCCCCATAGCAGGATAGTCAGTCCTACCTATGGCGGCATAGTCTATTTGGGGCTTGAACCCATGACGGGCATGTTGTTAAGTCGTACGAGTTGACGACTTTACCATGAGACCACCATTTGTAGCTATATACTGAATTTTAAAATATTTAGTAAAGTTCATAACTCACTTTGTTTCACTTTTTCGACCACTTGGTGAAGTTGGCTTACGACCATTGACGCTTTGGCACGAATACTAGATTCATCGTCACTTAGTAAATTCAATAGAGCAAAACTGAAACTTATGTATTGATTAAGCGATTTTCCTTCGAAAATTTTTCTTCCCACTATATGCAAACACTCCACTGCAGTTAACCTATGAGAGTAGAACATAAAACCCATGATGTTACGCTAGTTATCATACAAGTTGTTAATTAATTGTTATCGTAGCGATGGCTTCTTACCTGATGGGTTTCGATTGATATGCAGCAGTAAGAGTTGGTACAAAATCAACGTTCAACGCGAACTCATTTGAGCCCTTCGATTCGTTTTGCAGCATACGCTTTAAACAGCGGATCATGGCACTACGCAGTTGATAGGGTCTACTGTTTGCCACCTTGAAGATGGACTGTATTGCTTCACGGGCGCTTTTCCCGTCCAGCAATACGTTGCTCACTGCCACGCCACTATAACTTAGCACAAGATACGACTTTACCTGGATTGTGTACGGTTGTTTGTGGCATTCATCAAAGATGAGCTGTCGTAAACAGCTGTGGAAATGTTGTGAGCGCAACAGTTCAGCCTTAAGCCATCGTAACCGATCCGGCTTAAGTTCGCAAATATTGCGGAAGTAAAACACCTCCACAGGAGTGATATCGTATTCTTCACAGTGCTTTCCAATGTGATCAATATCCAGCACTAGCAATATTGTGTTTAACATGGCTTGTATGTACTCTGGCGATTGCTTCTTTTCACCATCTGATTCAATTCGCAACAGGAAACATTGTGTACTTCGAATCGCTGCTTCATCATCACTATACAAATACATAAACGTCTTCAGCAGAACTATTTTTTGAAATACTAACGGTTCGCCATAAAATGTTCGATGATGAGCCAGATTCAGCAGATAGTCTATAATGTTACTTAGATCGTCTATAAACTGGTCATCTTCTGCGATGATTATATGTTGGCACCTGGAAATAAAGATGATAAAACAAGTCATATAAAAATACAAGAAATCTTTCCGTTCTTTAAGATAAACTTCATACCGTGCCAAAATTTCCAGTAATATATCCAATATGGTGCTGTAAATAATAAAATTGGGTTTCACCTCGAACAGATAGTTTGAAATAGCTGTGTACAGCTCAATCCAATTATTCAACTGTCCGCTCGATGTTGCTGCAGCCACTAAACCGGGATTTTTCGTTTTTATAAGGCATAAAATCTGCAACAATGCTCCGTGCAACGAGTTAGGATTCACATTGCGATTATTGGAACGATTTAAACTTTCCAATAATAAACAAATGCGATCAAACATAAGATCTGGAGAAACGATGATAGATATTATCTTTGCCGCTAAGTAACGAGTTTGTAGTTCTGCACAACCGGAACAAATAGATACCAGAGGAACGAATCTCGAAAGCTGTAATAATTTTGTGTGTGTTATATTTCTAATTTAAACTTGTAATGTAATGCAGAATCATTAACACTTACTTTCAGGTTTGACTCACTACCCTCCAGGGCCGATGGATAAAGCCGGCTCAAAAGCAGTAATAGGGGATGTAGCTTTTTGCTTCTACTGCCCTGAATTATAATTTTACTAGCCTTTTCTAATTCGAGCACAAAATAATCATACAGCATGGGATATCTATAAACGTCAAGCAAACATTGTTATATTAAAATCTTGTTTATTCATCTTTGCCAAAGCTTACCGTAAGAAAAATATTCTTCCAGTCATTTTATTGCGAATGTTTAAATTCTCCGAATCCTTTGTCCTTTGTACGCCGAAAACACGAACCATCAAGGCGGAGAATAGCAAGGTCGATGAGTTACGTTCCTAGATAAGCACAATTTTGATTAGCGGAATTAATTAAATCTCAACAATTCATCTAGTCAATGGGAATACTTTAACAAACAACTTACCGACCATGACTCAGCTTCGTAACCGTTAATAGCGCACATAATTCCTTCCGAGACGAATTCTCCTACTGTTTCGCCCAAATCGGTGGATCTGAACAACGAACGTAATATATTGAGCGAATGGGTGCGCGTCTGACTACTTGTAGTACATGAGCGGCAAAGCTCGAGTAAGGTTTTCATGCAAAATTGCAGCCCTTTCGTAGAGCTCACTTGTAGCTCTGAGGTGATCAGAGCTTGGATAATAAAAGGAATGCCCGCACTGCGACGAGTAACACATAATTTATCCAAGTTGATTTCAACAACTTCTTTGTGAACAAGCGGTGGTACGGTCTCCGTACTGACGTTTCCAGCAATGGCGTTAATCAACTCTTTGATCCAGCGCATTGGGAGCTGATGAAGTTCAGTGTGTGGCGACCCCCAAAGTCGTAAACATATTTTGGAAAATCCTATATATGCTTGCTCAAAAGCGCCCCTATGCTTCGTCTCTGAAAGTAGTTCGATGAACTGATTTCCAATACCTAAAATTTGCTGGCAAGTTAAGAGTCCGTTACTCTCGTTCTGAAATACGGTACTTCCGGCGTTAATGATTGGTGAACGGGATGCGATGTCACCTAGTATCAAGGATATTTCCTTTATCGTTCGCCAAGAGCAAAGTAAAATCATTTGTGGTGTAGTTTCACATTTCGCCAAATCGCCTGACTCTTCTTGCATTGCATTTGAAGCGACACTGTTGACATTATCACATGGCTGTACTTCATTCTGGTTGCCCATTTCGATGTCAGCACATTCATTAAGGTTTCGTTCTAAAAAATCTTCCAAAAATGTTCCTTCAGGGGAAGAATTGTTTGTTACAACTGATACAACTTTTGCTATACTGTCACAAGTACTAATTAAACGAGTAATTGACGTTCGCCAACACTCATCTTCTGAGAGGTCCTTAAAGTCCAATTTGCTCAGCAAATGGCGAATGCAAATTAATGCTCCAAACATTGGATTCTCACGAGAAGCACGTACAAGCGAGTGGCTTGCCAATCTGAATCCTTGCATAAGAATTTCTTCGCACCACAAAAAGCATTGGTATACTTTTGCGGCGACGCTGCAGTTTGCTGGATCCATCTCTAGCCGGGGAACTTCGATTGTGTTGTTTACGAAGCAGAGATATTCAAGGTAGTATGCGGCCGAGAGGGAATCGTTTGGCCGCGGGCTTATCATGAGAGTGCGGGTGACTTCGTAGTTCAGTTCGTTATTGAATTGTGCAATGAATTGTTTTGGACAAAAGGATAGCACTTTCAATGAGTAATGTTTGTTTGACTCATAACTGTCGTTCAGCGCCGTAAGCAGAATACGCACCTGCCTTTCATTCCACATGCTAGTGTTCTCGTCGTCGTAGAAAATGTAAGATGAAATTTGCAATAATTGCAGCAGAATTTGGAACGAAATCGCTCGTCTACTGTAGTTCGCACCGATGAACTGGTTGTCTATACAGAACTCATGAAGCCGTTTTACAAACTCGTAATAATAATGACTTTTTCCATCGATGTCCGATTTCTTTATGATGCTCAAAAATCCTGAACGCAGGCGATTTAGTGCGCTTTTCATGCATGATGTGATTTTTTGTCGCAGTGAAGCTGCTTGGACATTTATGTTCGTTTCCAAGAAAAATAGAATACATTCCAGTTCTTGTTTCGTGAATATTTCCGTACTCTTGTGGCACTCTGTTATCAGGTACAAGGCGGACATACGGGTAGAATCGTCGGCCGATATCATTGCCTGTCGTATATCGGAGTAGGAAAGGAGATTTTTCCACATCACGTCTGTCGACTGAACTGTATCGAAAAGCCCGTTTTTACGAGCAATGCCTAATGAGGACAGTATTAATCCGAAGCTTATACCGATTTTGCTGTCTATCATGTATATGGCGATTGCCGGATACGCTCGTATCGCCTTTCTTATTAAATCATGCAACGTTTCTCGCACATCATTACCACTGCTTCCATCATTGGTACCATCATCTGCCTCATGCGAAGCTGTTACGTCTATTTCCAACGTTTCGTTAGCTCCACTAATAGTTCCATCACAACCACCCTTTGTTATTTCTGTCAGGATCGGGTTGATCCATCGATTAAACCATTCTTGTTTGTTCTCTTCATAAGAGTAAGACATCATGAGTGATTCGTAACAGTTATTAATGTGCAAATTTGTATTTGCATGATCATTACGGGTGAGCGAGCGCAGTAAAAACTCTGGAACATCTGGAATGGCACGTAGCACCTCCTTTGCCTTCAGAATTGAAGATATTGCACCGATCAACACGCACTTCGTATTGATGTTAATTGCTCCATTACGAATGTAATCATAAATTATGCCAGTCAAAGTGTCATCTAGCCTCGTTCCAAGCTGTATGGTACACTTCAGCAAATCTCGAGATATATGTCGTATGCTGTCGACATAATGATCCAGATGGGATAACGAGTAGCGCAGGTTAATTGCCAGTATGTCTACAAGTTCCTTCCGTTCTGTGGTTTTGTAACCATCGAGCTTGAGGCTTAGCAGACGTTTAGTCATCTGAAAAAAGCCGCGCGTCGTCCCAAGCACAATACTTACTTCCACAGAGTTTTCTTCGGAAATTTCCTTTAAAACCGTTGCTGCTTGATGAAGAACTTCTATGCCCTTCCAATCCGGACCAGCAAAATGTTCATTTTCTATCGTGCAGATAATCCCATTCACCAGACACATTTGTTTAGCTGAGCTATCCTCGTCGAACACCCGTTGTGCCAGCCGTAAGAATCGCTTTTCTAAATTTGCGTTCATGGCTATCAGGATGCCACAGTTTGTTTTCGTATCCATCGGTATTTCAGGGTTTTCCAACAGGTCCCAGCAAATCAGCACAAGCTTTTCTACATTTTTTTCACCTTCGTAAGATGCTTTTAATTGGTCGGGGAATTGCTGAAAGCACGATATAACGATTCTGATTGCAGAATGAATGAACAAACACAGCTCGCTTTTGTCCGATGGAGAAACATGTTCACTGCAAATAACATAAATATGAATTGTACTTTGTGGAAAAAGGACAAATAATGTATTATTTTTTCATCTAGATACTTACTTCATACGTTCAAGATAAACCATGACGGATTTGTTCAGAAATTGAAATAGTTGTTGCAAACTGAGACGAACCGCTTCACAACCCACCTTGAAGTTTTCAAAACAGCTTCCGATGTTGCAAATGGTTGTATTTCGTCGTGTAGGCTCGCTTGAGCCACTTGAATCCTGCTCGATGCGTGCTTTTATGCTGTTTGCAATGCTTGCCGCTACGATTTCACGGCTGGCACTTAAGCTGCTCAAAGAACGAGCTATTGTGTTTCGAACGGCATGCTTTAGGGGTGCTTCCATGAACAAATTGGCCAGTGTTTGTACATGTAACTTTAATGAATCCTCCAGTCCCACCACAAACGACGAGTACTAAAACAAAAACACCGATTACATCTTGGGCCGACGCCGAGATAAAATATCCGGAACATACCTCTTTCAGTACTTTAACTTGACCCTCTATAGTTTCCGATGAATTTAACTGACTTAGGTAAGAGTTATCTGAAAAGAAAACCAATTTTCCAAACAGGTTTAGCAGATTCCATTTTGTTGTTATTTTTACCGTGCTTCTCTACACTACCTGTTGTTAAATATACTGAAGGCACTTGGAAAAGATCCATTCGGATTTCGGAATTCTTTTTCACATTTTCGTTCGCTCTTACATTGGAAATGCGTAAGGATAATCCATTCATGTTTAAGATTGTTTGAAATAGGGAAATAGTTTGAATTTCTATGAAAATGATAACCTCTCACTCGTCACTATGCAAACCAGAATAAGCCTTTGTTCGACAATCCTAGAAAGGCACCTTTACACATTCCACGCTTGTTGGACACTCTGTTGGGTAAATCTTCTTACAAAACCTGACTGTATGAACGGGAAAGTACTTTGCTGAACAGATTATTTAATTCAGATTTCTGGAGCGAAACACGTAGCACAGGTACCCAAACATTTGCTGTTCTTTTTCCTTGTCTTGTTGTAGTTCGTCGGAAGCTGTCAGAATGCGTCAAAATACGACCTCGTGAAAAATGCCCTGGATAACGTTCGCTCATCGGCCCGTCATGTTGATAGGTTATTGTTTATCGTTATGATCGATTTTTTTTTTTCAGGTGTACTGGCGCTAATTAATTGGCTGTATTGTTCCGTCCTTGATGATGATTGGAAAAGAGAGCTAATTTTGTTGCTTGTTTACTTACTGTTTATACAATATTTTGTCCATCACACTTCTGTCTATCATTCCGAGGAACCCTACAAATGTTCCAACAGAACACAAAAACAATAGAAACGGTGATGGCACGCGCGTATCCCATTGCGATTACAGGTGTCCCCCGAGATACGACTGTATTTGGGACCGAAAAAATGTCCCAAAGCAAAGTCGAAAAAGTCGTATGTTGAATATCTGTCAATGTTTAGTTTATAACCGAAGTTGAAAAGACGAAATCAATGATATTGTGATTTTTATTTGCAACAATGTTTAATAATGTATTAATTTTCCAGCAAAAGTTACGATGCATATTGAAGATCATATTTGCACGATGTAAATATTGAAGATCGGGTAGTTATAGAATCTTTGAAAATGTGTGTGTAACGGTTATCAGTACAGAAATTCAAAAAATAAATCAATTTCTTGTCACTGACAACTGTTCACTGTCAAAATCAAAATCGTCGTATCTTCGAATCGTCGTAACTCGAGGGGGTCGTAACTCGGGGGACGCCTGTACAGTCTGTTCCCGAGTTACACGGTTCTCGACTTACGCGGATTCGGAGATACGCGGTTTTCTAAATTTGACAGATTAAATGTCAAATCAGTACAATTTGCTTCAAGT
>KI922143.1:0-13046 GCA_000473525.2 Anopheles melas
TTGCTTGTTTTGACACTGTTTGATGGAGATGTGTTTGAAGGTTGTTTTTCAAGGTTGTTTTTATGAGCTTTTTTGTCACACTGCGAAACTCTGCCAGAGCTTTTAGAAACACACAATACGATTTGTAAGCTAAATCTGCGCACCGTATGGCGAAACGCCTAGAAGGTATGCAGTATCCATGACAAATTGACTATTTTTACAACGCTTAAAAACTAAGTTCAACTTAAAAGTTGACATGAAACATAGTCCACCTTAATCATCGCAGCCAAGTACTTAATTCCAGCATGTACCAAAATGATACTGTAGCGCAAAACGCTTGTCGTGAGATGAAACATGACAAAGTGCATGTTCCGCATAACAACGTACTTTTGTGCAGCATAAGTGGAAACATACATAATTGACTCCCATGCTACCATGCTGGTAAACACTTCAAACGCACCACTTTGTCTCTGTATCGATGGCACTCGACAGTCGTTGACGATGCATTGTTTTACCGTGCCGCAGAATCCCACTCGACTCTTGTGACTCTTGCATGTATGCGTCATGTGTGAGCGAACCTGGAACTGTCAATGCAATATAGCATACGTTTACAGGGAACTTCAAAGCCAATGTTCTATGGAAAATTAATCGGAATTACTATGACGCTAAACAATAACGATCTCTTGATTGGCAGTTGATAAATTATTCATCAAACCATACGCATTGATTAAATACATTGTCTGCTTTTTTCCGAAGCAGTAGTTGCCTCCGAGTTCAATGAGTTGCAGCTTTCGTATGCGGCTGATGAAATACGCAGTGCTGTTTTCATACGCAGCAGAAATGCTTTAGCTTCTGTTCTTAGCGAATATTCACAGCAAAACAAGAAATGGTAACACTTCTTAAATCTTCATAGCATCCTAGCAGTTCAATAGATATCAACCTGCTTTCTTTACTTTGCTTTTTCACTGAGTCCCTGTTTTCTATCAATTGTCAGCTAACATATATAGATTGTATTTACACCGACTTCAGCGCTGTCTTAGCATCTGTGAATTATTTAAAATTGCAGTATCAATTCTTCAAACTGTCATGAGATAAAGACCTCTATACCAGCGACAGATCTTGTCGAATATTGATGCATAGTTAACTGTACGTTTGTCAATATTTTAGATTGTCCAAAGCTCGTGTTGTGATTAAAATTATTATAATTCTGTTTTCACCATTTCCCTCCAATCCAATTTGAGCATTTGCAGAGACTTATTTCAAATTTTGATAACTTTCTTAAGATCTAATATTTAAACCTATCTGTTCAAAAATTTGTCCACCCTTGCAGGCCACTGAAAAACGATGAAAACTCTATAAACTCCAACGTTCGGCACAAGATCGTCATGATGGGCGCGGCCAAGGTGGGCAAAAGCTCACTTATCACGCAGTTCCTGTACAGCAGCTTTTCGCCGAAATACAAACGCACGGTTGAGGAGATGCACCATGGACACTTCTCGGTCGGTGGCGTAAATCTGACGCTCGACATACTGGACACTTCTGGATCGTACGAGGTAGGTGCGATGTACGCTCAAGAGCACACCCAAGTGTTATGCAAATATGTAAAGCTTAACACACACACACACACATACACAAACTCACTCACCAACACTTCCATCGCACGAACGGCAATCAGTGCTTTCCTCGGTCCGGATCAACCATTCGTTACTGGACGCTTGGATTTCCCTCGGGTGCGTGTCCCTTTTAGATGCTTTTGATGTTTCACTAATGCCAACATTGATAGCATACACAGCCATTTTTTTTTACTATCAAGCTGTCGAGACTGATACTGGGGAAGTCATCGAAACGGTAAACGAAATTGAGAACCATTGAACCATTGTTTTTGAAGCTTCATTAAAATAAATTCCCAAGACAAGGACCCCGCAGGAAAAAAATATTTTCTGCTACGTTCCACTTTGCGCTTGAAATGATGCTTCGCAATTAAAATATTGATTAGTTGTACTTCGGGTATTAGTTGTAATAGAATGTTGTTTTATTAGTACATTTAATGAAGTAGCCATTTCAAAAGTGCACACATAGTAAAGAGCGTACAGTGAGCGGAGGTTGGTAAATAATAAAATATGTTTATCCTTATCTCTACTCACTCGTATCCACATGGTCAAGCGCCTGACATTCGACCCAGACGCTAAAATCAAACGCCTTTCGGTGGTTGAACGGAAAATGCCTACTTAAAGGCCTACCTACCTACTCCATACATTAATTACATTATACTAACATCGACAACCAGAATAGACCATTAAGGACACACCAGCTTAACAAACTATGAATTGTTTCAAATGAATCGAGGATGCTCAAACTGCGGCCCAAAAACGAAACTTAGGAGTATATAATGAGATCTACGAGATTGGTGGTTTGCTGACGAAAGAGACCGTTCATTCTGTTTCGCCTCTTAGCTTAATTCTAAATTCTAGTTCTAATTCTAACTTCTTAATTGATTCTAATCATCATTAGCTTTAGATAATTCACGCATTAGATAGACTTTTCTCGCTGGTACAGTTTTGGTATCATCTGAGTATCTACAGCTTAAAAAAATTATATATAAATCCGTAATGAAATACAGCAAACTCTAGTCTTACAGAATACAGCATACAGAATACAGAAATTCATCAAATTTACTAGTCTTACTTTCCATATCGTACCTTTCTGACAAGAATTTCAATGTTGACATCGTGTAAACCGACGGCTCCAAAAAAGGTATAAGTAAGCTTTTTGGAAGAGCAGCTGTAAGCAACATGTCAAATTTTCACACGTCAAAAAAAAACCAAACCCCGTGTGGAAAGACGAAAACACACAAGCTAAGTAAATTTCGCAAGCATGAGTGATTGTCGTACACGTCAAAAGGTCCTAACCAAGGGTCCAGCGATACAGTGTGCTCCAGTATGCTAACGAACAACGGTGCACTGTCCTTCCATTGAGCTAACGAACCTACCAAACCTACGATCAGCAAAGGAAGTGCTGCAGTAACAGCGCAAAAAAGCGCTCGTTGCCAGAAAACTCGCCCAGAATAGCAACAAACCAATATTTGTACTTCCAACTCACTCCGGTGCTTGTGTTGCGACCTTGGGTGGGTGGGTTTATGTGTGCCTGGTCCGGCAGGAGGTGACGGCTCGCGATGGAGTGATGAACTTTCCTTTTCCGGTTTGATGCCTTTGCCAGTTTTGATGTCCTGCCGACTGACCCAGTAGTGTTTGACCAACTTACACAGTGTCTCTCGCTTTTCATGTTTTATGTACAGCTTTACCACTTTTTTTAACATAGCACGTCAAAACGTGTTCCTAGAGATAGTGAAGTTTGCAGCACTGTTCCGCGTCTTTCTTGTCAACGAACTCGGAAGCATAGAGACACAACCCCATGCCCTTAAAGCTCAGCTTGTGATCCCTGTTAGGTTTGGCTTTGTGTGTGCGTTTTTGTGAGTGATAAAGCACCAAAAGGTACCAAAGCCAAGCTCGGTCTAATCAAACGCCATGCCCTAGGCCCCATCTGCTGGCAAACAAAGCAAAAACCGAGAATAAAAAAAAGCAGATAAAGACTAAAGACGCCTGTATGGCCAGCTAAGGGAACGAGAGGCTAAATGAGTCGTTCACTTTCCGTACGATCCGTTCATAACAAATCGCTCACAGAATAGCTAATAAGGGTGCCAAAAAGGTGTGATGTAATTTGCGAAAACCCAAATTATGTCTCCAAACAAAGGACGAATCGTTTGGGACGCACCGTGTGACGCCAAACACGGCTCAGCCTGAGCTGGGCGGTTGTTTAGGACATCATCATCCAAGACCATTTGTGGCCGTTTTTGCTGGTTTTTGGGAAATCCATTAAAAATTTAACTTTAATCTAACCCACCTTAATCGTTTGTTGATCGTGTTTCGTATACACATGTGCTATCATGTGTTGGGGAAGAAATTAAGGGACGTCTCATCCTGCCGAACTTGTAAGCCACGTCGGTCCACCTGTTGGACTGGAAAGTGACTGTTCGCCATGAAGAAGGCTAGGAGTTGGACATGGACAGACATGCATTTAAGCTTGGAGACGTATTTCAGTTTTTTAAACAAAGAATAATGAAACTAGATGAAATCCCAACACTTCTTAACACAATACTTCAGCACGCTTGGCAAAGAAGAGTATCGTATTATGTACGTTTGTTATATGGTAAATTGCATAAATGTAGGCGTCAAATCAGGTACTCTCTTGCAATCAAATACAAATGATGATAAAACAGTCTCCCAACTTTTTAGCTCAGGTGTTCTATGCAGAATTTGAATTTGCTGTGTTTTGAATACTATTTTAAGTTTTTTTTTATTTTCATAGATGATCCAATGTTGTTAAATGTAAAAAAAAATATTATTTACAATTTTAATCAAGAGTTATGCACGTCAAGGCTCTTATTGACATATTTTTACTAGAGCAGTACAGACATGATCACAGCGCAGGCTTAAACAGAAAGGGAAAAGTTTTGTGAATATTACAAAAAATCTATGCTCGGACATTCAGCGCAATGGAAAAATAATAAAGCTGTAAATTATGATTTGACACGACGGGATTTATAAAAAAAAACCCCAACAGGGAAATGCTAATTAATTCAAACTATTCATATGATTAAATTTAGAATTTAAACTCAGTCCTGCCACAACCTCCCTCCATTGCATTTTTGTCGCTGCAGTTTGTGAAAGTGCAGTTTGCTCAACACTCCAACGCATCCAACTCCATTACACTGCTAGTGACGCACGCAAAGGGAAGATTAATCAATCCATATGCGCCAAAGTTGAAATCCAATTACGCGTGAAACTTTCCCATTCTCTGTCTGTTTACCGATGCAACTGCTGCAAAATGCTGCTGCCGTCCGTAACCTCGTTAGCTATTTTTGTCCTCAGTTAGTGCATGCGAGCCTTTTCAGAATCCTGCCCGTGCGAGTGCTCGTGTGTCTATGCGCAATCGTTAACATATCGGACCAGATGCATTGGAAGTACACTTCCGTTTTTTTTCTCACATTTTTCTTCTTCTTCTTCTTCTTCTTCTTCTTCTTCATTTTTTCGTAGTTTCCAGCAATGCGGGCCCTTTCCATCTCGTCGGCGGATGCATTCATCCTGGTGTACGACGTCACGGACAGTATCACGTTCGAGGAAGTGAAAGCGATACGCGAGCAAATCCACGAGATTAAATCTACGACCGCGGTACCGATTGTGGTCGTCGGCAACAAGACGGACCTGAGCGATGAGGACGAAGATCTGCGACAGGTACGTGCACAGGTCCTATTGATATTGATGTCTATTTATAGCTCCGGGCGCTTGAAATGATTGAATGAAGCTGGTGTAAAATAAAGCTGCAAAACGTTAAATTTTACGGGGATTTACAGCTACAGAGTCATCTGCAACGGGCAAATGGGTTAAAAATAGCGGAAAGCCTAGCCTTATACTGGCTATCAGTGTGACCAAAGTTGCTTTTCCCTTGCAATGGATATGTTCACTTCGCGTTTCACGCGGAATCGCGGTTCATTTTACGACTTGTGGAATGCAGAAGGAATGTCGAGGAAAACAATATTGAACCATTTCTGTTCTTCCAAACGGTCTTATCGTACCCGCCGATAGTTTACATCTCACTAACATGCACGAACGAATTGAAAACGCGTAGGACAAGCCGAGGCGTTCGCACGATGATTCGCCAAAACAATGGCAATGGAATGCGAAAACAAACGAGGAAGACTTACCGCATAAAGGAATCGGGTATGCAACGCTTTGAATAAGTGCCATGAATGCACACGATTACGCTTACGAATGAGCGGCGTTTTGCAAAAAGTGGTTGTAAGCGAGATACTCAATTCAATTCACCAGTGGATGTGAAGTATCGTATAGAGGCTTAGTGAACAGACCAGATTGCGAGATGATGTTGAGATTAGTCGTTATATTTGGGTGCTTGTGTACTGATGTTGAGGATATTTTTTATGAAAAAAAGTTTCACAATAATAATTATTCAAATCTACAATTGAACAATCCCTAAAACAATGAACATGTACACTAACAGCTGCGGAAACGGATTGACACTCTGTTGAATTGTAATAAATCACGCACTTTGTGCTTCATCTAATCATACTCTCCGCAACGCCATTACAAGTCACTCTATTATGATGCGTAAATTTAGTCACGCAAACGATTTGTACAACAATCTAGCGCTATTATGTAGCTAATGCTGCTCCCATTACCCAACTGCTTAGCAACTTGAGCATGACTCGCATTAATACCGTATGAGCATGTGCACCTTCGTGCTATCGTCACCTTCTTTTCCGCCTCACGATGGACATGACTTTTATCCTGCACACAGTGAGGGTAAGTGTCCGTTCACAGTCGGGCTGTTTCCGAGCTGCCTCACTCTTTACAGCGGACACATCCGTCGTGTATGATAGAAAAGTTTTAAGCGAAAAACTTTCCACAAGCTGTGTGTGTATGTGTGTGTGGGAGTACATGGTTGTAGAAGATTTTCATTTTCCTAACAACGTTCATTCTAGCTCATCCAGTGGTACATTATTGAAAGACAATTAATTTATTTGCTAACCAAGTTCTCATTTACTTTACTGAAGTGCTACATTGTTTTTCTTATAAAGCTACATGTTAAGTAACATTTTCGATCGTTTTAGACATTTTTTTTATGTTCCGCGCTGATCTGTGGTAAAATGTTTGAGAACAACAATTTAATTCAGATTCATATTATCCAAACATGTCTTCAACATCACATTTGCTATGAGGGAAACATGATAAGCTCGTATTTTGGGACAAAGAACATTGCACAGCTTAACAGTCAGTCATGCGTAAGAGAGTGATAGCGTGTACTTGCGCCAACAGATTTTTGTTGGGATAATATATTTTCTAAGGATTAGAGTGTTGCAAAAAATGTGCAAGGGAAGTGAAAAACATTAAATACATATAGTAGTATTAACATCAAGTTAGTTGATTACAAATAGTTTGTTACAAGATTTGTTACAATACAAGATAAAAAATGCAACATAAATTAGTGAAATATACCTGTTGCTTTTCTGTGTAGGACGCAGATGCTTTGAAATTTTTTTTTATCAATATTTAACAAAAATATTCCAAACGATACAGGGTTTTCCACGAGTTCTCATAGCTATGGGACATTTTATTGAATCCTTCCTACGTGAAATGTATTTAATATAATGGGAATTGGACTGCATAGCATCCTTGTTGAACAAATCCAATAGGAATTGCCTAGGCTTCTGTCTAAAAGGGGTGCAATAGAGTCCAATTTCCAACATATGAAATTCACTTCCCATAAGACAGAGTCAAGGAAGTGTCTCACAACTATGAGAACCCCTGGAAATCCCTGTACTGGAAACGACATCCATTTTCTGGTTAGCGTAACGGTGGCGTTACCTTCCCACAACGAAACCAAAATAAACCGTTGCAACATTTCAGCGTGAAATATTTCATCGTTTAAATGTTTGCTCTCTTCCATTCAACAGGTAGCACGTGACACAACCGAATCGATGGTAACGGTAGATTGGGAGAATGGTTTCGTCGAAGCATCAGCCAAGCTGAACCGTAATGTTACACAGGTATTAAACAAACTAATCATATACGCTTGTTCAATTACTAATCTTAGTTATTTCCCTTCCTCCATTTGCAGATATTTAAGGAGCTTCTAGTGCAGGCCAAAATAACCTACAACCTTAGCCCGGCCCTGCGACGGCGAAGGCGCCAGTCGTTGCCGCAGCAGGCCAGCACGGGCAGTACCGGTGCGCCAGCCACCCCGCAAGCATCGCCCAGCGTTCACGTTCCATCCGTTGCCCAGCTGCAGCACCTACAGCAGATACAGGACAAAAGTCTCGGCGGCAAACGCAACTCGTGCATTCTTTCCTAATGCGGTTTTACGCCAGCCTTGCCATTGCGTTTTCTCTACTCCATGTGCTACATCATCTACCCTACCCGTGACCGTGCTATGGACACATTAATGGACATATATATATATTCTTCGTTACTCGTACGGCGTGATGGAAAATGATGGAATGGTGGAGGTTTTGTAGCGATCTATAAAACGGTAAGGAATCGAGACTCCTGCTAAAGCGCATTGTTCTCGAAACGTTGGATGTGTGTTGGCGTGTAAAATATGAATATTTAAACGTGTTTCAAACATACCCCCTTACTCGATCGCCAATGAAATATTTTCACCAATGAATGCCCCATTTCAATTCACTTTTCACGACCAGGCACACTCTATTAAATCAGAGTATTTACTTAGTAAAGGATTATGTGGTGTTAATAAGTTTAAACCGGTATCGGTTTCGTTCGTAAATAAAAAGACAACACTGTGTAAAGTATCGAAGTGGAAAAATACGGGTAACAAAAAGGAAACGATTGATGGAGGTTTTCAGTAGTAGAGCGCGGTACGAGAAAGCAAGGCATCTCACATGCGGTAGAACGAAACAATACGTTGGCGCCCATATGCATATACAGCACGGAGTAAAACTTAAAAGTGACAGGATGCTTCAGCACAGAAATGCTGCAAGACATTAGATAAGTTACGCAGTTGTAGGTTACACTGTTGTTTTTTGTTTGTAGATCACTACATTCCACATACTAGAATGTAGAACCATTTTCATACCGTTCGATACCCACCAAGTAACAGTAACAGGATTGGCAAGGTGGCGCTCATACCGATTATCGTACCAAAACTCATCGAGTCCATTTCATGTGCGTGAGTGTTAATGTGTATGTATGTATGTATATGTGTGTGTGTATTAGTGTTTTGATAATAAATACGAAAGACAACCAACCTACTCACTTCGCGGAAACTTCTTCACCGCTCGCAATCTGGCCAATGCTTCAAGTATCACTCTCAGTCTATCACGAACGATTTCATCGCCTTCACGATCTCACTAATAGAATAATTCAAATATATTGAATGATTCACTCTCTGGTAGTGACATTATCCCGTTGTTTTATTTACCATAATTTCGCTCAAAACTACGTACAGCAAGGCGTGATCTGGAGAGAAATAAATTAGGAAAAGCCAAAAATCAAAATATAAATAAAACATCAAACACCATTTTCTAGCGTTGTAAACTCGAGCATTTGAGAGGAGGAAGAACTAACTAAAACGGAAAGATTTTTGCAAACATTATTCATTCCGCAAACAATCATCAAAGAGAAGCAACAAAACAAATACCAAAATTGACGTTACTGTTACATTTACCCTAGAACACGCTACACATAAATCGCCAAAATAATTTGCTAACAGGTGTATAAAACTTGAAGGTGACATAATCTGTACGTAATTGCAAAGGAAAAGCAAAAGAAATAAGCAGTGGAAGGAATAACAGTCCTGGAGACGAATAGATTAGCTTACCGCAAACAAACAGAGGAGAAGAAGAAACAGCAAACAAAACATTATTGCAGTGTGTAGTTATACGAAACCAAATCAAACCATTGATACACTGGAAGCAGCTGAAGTTTGAAGCGAAGATCGCCTGTGTGCAGGAATATATTGCTAGAATTATTCAAGTTGAAAGTAAATAAATTTAACCCTGGTAACTGGTAAAGTGTGACAAGCTGGGTCAATGTAATTCTTAACAAATGTTTGAGAAAAAATTGAGACTTTTTACTGCCTTGAAAAATAATTCAGAAATCTGGAACAAACGCAACTGGCTTTTAAACGCAATATAATTTATAATAAATCGTTCCCATTTGATTCGCCTCCCACCACCATTTCGCCGTCAAACAAGCAACAAAGCATGTCGCAACCGTGACAAAACTTGCTCCGGCCGCGTTACCGCAATAACCAGGTATGTAAATATTGTTTGATCAACTATAATGGGAATTATTGAATTCGCTTCGTTACTTACTATGGTGTTGAAAGACTTTTCTCTTTTTAGACCGTATAACCCTTCAGTGCCTAGATATCACATAGAACCTTAGTATGTTTATCAAACATAATTAGCTTTAAAATAACAATTACAAATCATTACACATATGCTGATTCATTTACTGCAAAGTCGGAACTACTTGTCAAAACAAAAAAAGCCACTGATATTAAACGTCAAGGGTTAAATGTGCTAACCTAAATCCTTCATTTACTGCTGATGATAGGGTACGAAGAAAGTAAGCAAAAATGCCTTACGGTCGGCCGACCGACCGGCAATAGTTGTGCTGTGTCTTTTCCCCTATGAACACTTCCACACTTCATGATTGGGAGCAAGTGGTTTGTTTATGTTTACGCGTTGCCAGGTACGTTTGCACGCCACGCGGTGTAATGTGTGCGTGGCCGGTCGTCCTAGCAACGGTCGCTAGCGTGCTTCATTCTGTGTGTGACCGCTGTCAGCCACACGGCAGGACGAACGTGTGCTCGCTCCATTGGTGGTCGGGTGTGATTTTGGTGAAAAGAGTGTATTTTTGTGCATTTATAGGGATTTGTTCCTTAGAAAGCGTATTTTTTGTGTTTCTTAAACATGTTAAAACTATTCTTATGCAATAAATTGTAGTGTAAGTGTGGGGGAAAAGCCTATAAATTGAGTTTCAACAACATCGCCAAGTGACACGTGTCCTCTTGTGATGAGTGATTTCTTCGCCAAGGCTGTTCGGTGTTGTGGAGATTGCGACAAATATCCAGTGACTATCGAAAACCCATCACCACGGCACCAATAATCTACTTTACCTGCTAGAAATAGAAATAGAGGTGTAATCAACATGGCTTCAGCGATGCCGGGAAAGAAGGTTAGTGCAATATTCTTTTCAAACAGTTCGGTGTGAAGTGTGCAGTCACTGGCCGAAGGGCGGCTGAAGGCCACGGCTAGGAAGAAACCTCCCTGATCATCATCGTGGCCTCCTTCAATCCCTGAAGGTCGTCCCGGAAGCCGAACCAGTTCATTGTCGCATTGTGCGGATCGGACCGGCGATAGAGTCCGTTCAGATTACTAAAACGAAGGTGTGTCTGTGTTAAAAAAAAAACACAAAAACTGGTCCCACTTTGATGAACTTGTACAAGCATACTTACGCGTTCATACAGTTCCGATACCACCAGCCACTAGCGTAGTAGGACGCGCAGCACCCCGGATGTTCATCGTTATCCCGATCCGGTGTCGAAAACTTCATCCCCGCGCTAGCCCGCAGTGAGTCTTTGGCCGCACCTTCCACAAACGGCCCAAGATGCAACCGATACCCGGTACTTTCGTTACCGATCTCGAACTCATCGTACAGCGCCGTCTTGACCGTGCCGTCGTAGTCCTTCAGATGTACCAGCAGCTGGAAGTAGTCCGAGCTGGTGATGCGGTGCATCTTCTCGAGCCCCAGCCAGTACTCGCCCTCGGGCGATCCGAACCCATCCCGATAGTCGATCCAGTCACGGGTGAAGTTGAGCGAACCGTCAAACCGGCGGCTCAGCACTATCCAGCCACCCTTGCGGTAGCCCTGCTCGCAGTACACACGAAACGGTGCTACGCTCGAGGCGGGTGGTTTGATCGTGTACACGTCGCTTAGCATGGCCGGTGCTTCGTGGCAGGAACCGTAGTAGGTGCCGACTGCAAAACCAAGGGAAATGATTTAGCTAGTGAGCACTGGCGTGCGGTAAGATTTACCATTCTGACGTATTGTTTTGTTGATGCGCTCGAGCTTATCTGTAAAGCAAAGCACACGCACGGGTAAGTCAGTGGAACTGTACGACCTCGAATAGGGTTAGGAGTTGGGCGGGGGATTTTTTTCTTCTTTACCACTGATTCCTTCGAGTTTGTCCGTGATGATAGCGGTGGCGACGTGATGGTTGCTCTGTATCCTTGTTTTTTGGAGGGATTAAAAACGGTTAAGTAAACGCGGTATGCTTGGTGTAATGGCGAGTTGCACCTACCTTCGCTCCAGATGGCTTATGCGCTGATCAATCTCGTCCAACCGTTTCAGCACCCTTGTACGAATGGGAATACATTATTGGCCATAATTTATGTTGCGTGTTGGGGTTCGGCGTTCCCAGGCACTACTACTTACTGGAACATGAGGTTTGTTTTCAACCCCTGGAAGGGTTCTGTTTCGCTTTCCGTGTCGTTCGCACGGACGGGCGAACAGCACAGCACAAGGTGACAGCATATGAGGGTTAGCACTGCTCCGATCATCGTTACACAAGCGTCTGGCTTGGTTTGGTACACGATCGTGTGGCGCTAGCAGTGATGATTACGCCCGGACTGTGAGCGCCGAATACACAAATACCATGGAAGCCTTTTCTTTTTGCGACTGTGTGTTTACAACCACTGCCGTCTAGGGGATCAACGTCTATAACGCACGAGTTCTTCTTACATGCCACTGACTTTTAATCTGTACATCAATTTAGGCGCTAACATTATGAGAAGGCATTTGAAGTGTAGTGTATGTTATTGAAATTATTTGCATAAGTACATTTAATAATTTATTGATCAGCATGTAACTGTTGTTTAAGTTCTTCATATGTGATATGCAGTGATATGCAGAAATATTAAATGTTTTCGATGGCAATTGAGGGAATGGTGTTGTACTGCTTTGCTTAGTCCGTCTGCTATTCCATTTCCACGAGTACTCGTCTGACCAGGAATCGAGCAGAAGGTGACCTGTGATGAATTTGTTATATTGCTAAGCAGTTGCATGTTCGGGTCACAGATGGTTCCAAGATGCAGGTACCTCAAGGACACATTGAAGATCACGTTGAATGTCCAATGGCTGTGTAGAGCTTTGTCGGCTACGATAACCAAAGCTATTGCTCCTGCGGTGATGATCTGTCGGTGTAGATCAGACTGAGGTTTTGATATTTTTGCTGAACAAGTTGAAAAAGCACAATGATGGTTGCCGATGAGACTATTACAACCAGCTCGAAGCTGATTTTTTTATGATCCAGTCTATTTGTGGTCGGTACCAGGGAGTAATAGGCTACTAAATAGACGGAATAGAAAATCAATGCTACGCTCAATACTATATATATATATATATATATATATATATATATATATATATATATATATATATATATATATATATATATATATATATATC
>KI922144.1:0-11929 GCA_000473525.2 Anopheles melas
CACGGATCAGTGCCGACAGGCGAATTATGTAGTGCACACAGCCACACACACGAGCTGGTTCCGGAAGGCTTACACACGTCCAAACTCCCTCTGCCGCTCTCGGATTTTCACACAAACAATGACATCCATCCCCACCTCAGAAATGTTACAATTTTTAGGGATTTTTTGTTTGTTGTTCTGTTCTTGGTTGTTGGTTAGATTCCATCCAACAAAGACAAACCCATAACCCACAAACAAAGCAAAGTCAAAGCAGAAACACAAAGGAAGGGAAAATGCAACACGATAAAGCCCGCACAGCACCACCAGCGGGAGGAAAAGTTTGATCTTGTAAAAGTCCAAAAGCCGATGATGTCGATGTCCCGAGGTCTCGCTCAGGACTTTCGATTACAGTTCATTGGTGCGCAGCAGCGGGAAGAAAGGTCCCTTGGTGTCCTATCATGTTTTTGGTACCATGCATGTAAACCAGGCCCCACAACTTCTTGCCAACCTGAAGCAAACACACACACATATACATATATCTAATAATGTCGTATTGCAATAACACCTTCGCCGTTCGGCTCATTTTCTCATGCCACTCATGGCACGGCAAATCGCGTTACGGACGAAATTGAATTTTCTGCTCCTACGGATAATATTCCAGCGACTGACAACAGCAAAGGCAGGAACTGTTCGCCAAAATCTCAAATATTTTCATAAGGCGACGGTGGTTGGGTGACATTTGACGGCTACTGGGGCCGGTAAAACCAAACCAAACAACAACAACAAAAAAGGGTCTTGTGCAGGACCAAATCAAACCTTCTTAAATTTGTTGGTAAATGAAGCACACTACATGACAGCGTAGCGAGCAAGCAAGCATGTTGAAGGGTAAAGAATATCCTTTAGTTTTGTTATTTTTTTATCGTTTTGGTCTCCAAACTCACATGTGGGTAAAGCCATCCCTTGCTGATAACAAAGAAAGAACCTCCGGAGGGACTTTGAAATCGAGACATAACCTTCAAAGGACACTCGTACCTTGTCCTTAGCCGTAGAAGACAAGCATATTACGATCAGCACTGTGTGCGAAATTGGTGGAACCCTCTTCAGTGGCATTTACTATGAAATGAACTGAAAATTGAGGCCAACTCTCCCAACAAAAAAGGGGCAAAAATTGTGAAGAGGGAAAACAACCTCAATTTACTCCTCATTTGCTTCTGATGCGTTTTGCCGTTACGGTTTTAGAGGGTTTGAATTTTTCTTATGATTGGCTTTTAGCATTTTTCTTCATTTCATTTAGGACCGTTTAGGAATGGTAGTGCCAGCCATTGACTACAGTCGATGTTCAAAAAACACTCCAGCCAAAAATGGTTGTCCGGTAATGGACAAATCGTTGTCCGGTTTTGAAAGTAAGAAAGAGAGTCATTTAACTATTCGGGTCATTATCACCGTTTCGGTGCTTCCAGTGTCTAATGATAAGTGCCGAGACCCCGTGTCATTGCCAATGCTACGAGGGACACGGCCGACATGGCAAACTTAATACCCGCCCAACTTGACCGGTCCCGGTCCAGACGACCCTAACTTGATGCTACCGGCGTTCGATCCTTTTACGGTCACCTTCAGTCCTCCCCCAAGAGACAGGCTCTCCTGGGGTCATTTAATTAGCGTTAGAGCAAGAACCTCACTGCTGACGTACATTGGTGCAAACCGCAAACGGACGACAAAACGTACGGCAATCGTTAGCCTTTTCTTTCTTTTTTTTTGTTGGGACGGGCGATGGTTTTTCTCCGATAAAACGACCCACTAAACTACGAACAGAGAGTATTACACTTTCTCTGATGCGTAATGTGTTCCCGGGCAGGGCATTAGGGACGCAGCGAAATTGATGGTCATAAAGTAGCCTTTGTTTGCGGGAAAAGTGATCGCTGGCAGTCCCCTTGGAGGAGGAATAATTTCCAGTTAGAATTGGAAGGATTTCCCCAAAGGTACGAAATTGACGAAATCTACAGTAAATGCTCCTCTAACAACTGCCAACTGTTTCTTTCATCTTAACTGAACAAACAGTGCTTCAAGATACGTGAAATATCGTAGTTGCAAACGTCTCAATTGCAAATCACAGGTTCGCTCGTCCACATTCCGGTAACGTTCTATAAAGTCACAAAATGCACAACCTCATCCCCTGATCTGCATCGAAAAGAAGGAGGATAAGGTGGGTTGGGTGCAATAGGGACCATCCAAAGACCATCATGATACGCTCTAATTATGTGCCATCCAATCAAAACATGATGGGGTACATACACACACACACACACCATCATCACCAAGAGAGTCGACGAGTTTTTCTCCCCTTGCTTAGGAGGATGGTGAGTGTCGAGCAAGAACCTGAGGATGCAAAATGTATATGCGAGGGGAGGATATGATGATGATACGGAGAAACGTGCAAACGTGACCGTATCGTCAAATTAGCACCCCAGAGATGCGCACCGAGTCTTCTTCTTCTGTACGGATTGGTGAGTGCCTCGGTGTCTTCGGCACTTCAGAGTTCGGTGATCCTTCATATTTCTATTCCTAAACGAGACATCATTAAAGGAGCACCACATACAACACTTGCAGTGCCAAGGGTGCAACAGTTTGCAGCAGTGCGTACCTGAATGTGTGTGAATGTTAAGGAATGATTCATATTCTTTTTTAGAAACGTTTGATGTTTTAAATAAAATTAGAACTTGAAATAATTTTCAAGATAAGAAGTAACGAACATGCGTCTCTGATACGATCATGTTGTATGCCAAGTGACAATACAGTTGTCTATAAATTCTAACAACGACCTACATTAGAATTGAACCACGGGCTGGCGTGTGTTAGTCCGTCGATATATCCCCAGCAGCAAGATTAAAGGTTGACATGGGTTGTGCTAAATGCGCTTTTATTCGAACAGTTTACAATCTGGCGAAAACTGACCAGCATGAAGCTAAGCTTGACCCCGTTTGTGTGGCTTGCGTCTCTTTTACAATAAATCCTGCGATGTAGCATGCCAGAAAGTAAGATCGAGATTTCCCTATGCATTGCTTCAAGTTGGAAGGATTAACTTCAAACCGATGGCTTCATCGGACAGCTAATACACCGAAAATACTCTGTGGAATCACGCTGATCAAAACAGAAAAAGCATTTTTTACGACTTCTTTATGTTTTCCAAGATGAAGCATAGCAAGACGGAGAAGCCCGAGATATTGCTCCCACGCAAGCAGCAAACTCGTGACATTCCCAGTCATCAACATGATCGCCTCGTCGGCCACATCGCATCGTACACTACCATCACAGCAACGGCTTCAAATGCCATATCGACGCAAAAGTGCACAAGTCTCGCTCCGCAAAGAGAGTGAAAACCATCACCAAACCACAGCAATGATAGCGGGGGCACTGCAAGCAAAGATGATGTGGTTTTCCGTATCTTTACGTCGGAGTTAATGGTGGTGCTCTAGCATTCACAGCGAGTGTCGTTTATGCTGGACAAAAAAGCGAAAACCGCATTGTGCAATCGTTTCTTTTAGATGAACTTTTAAGAAGCGAAATGGAATAAGAGGAACAGTACAAAACAAAAAATGGATAAACCCAGCCAATCGTTTAGTCTTCAGGCATCTATGTACTACAATTTAAATAGAAAGAGTTAAGTTGTATGTTATTTTAAAGCCCTTCCCGTCCCGACTAAATGGCTTCTAAACATATCATGTGAGAAACGCCACTATAGCGCCATAAAACAAGAAAAACGCCAAGATTCGCCATAAACCAACCGCACACAGGCTATTAGAAGTGCATTACACCTTTAGTAACTCTGCAGCACTGCAGCAGCAACCTGTTAGTAATCCATCTCGTGCATACGCGCCTATCTCCACACCAAGCGCTCTTGCTCTTTCCTTGGGCATTTTCTATGACTCTTCTCGAGTTTTGTTACAAAACCATCCTTCTTCTCGTGCGCTTCACTGTGCTACTCCCAACACCTCTCAGCCACCATATTGCGGAGATTCCTTGCGCATAAAACGGTGCAGGTGTAATGTACACTGACAGCACACAACTGCAGCTGCAGAAAATACAGCCACAATGCGAGTGAGAGAGAGAGAGAGAGCGAGAGGGAGCGAGTGATCGTGCGACCACTATGCACCGTGTGGGTCGGGTAAGTGTGTGGTGCATCCGCTTCAGAAACCGGTAATGGCCTGATTACGTGCCAGCCACGTAGTCGTCATCGCCGTCGTCGTCGTCGTTTGTCGGTGGTGATGGAAACACTAATTAGTGCCCACAGCATAACACACACACACACACACACTCATACGCGCCAACCACGCAGCCAAGAAACCCTTTCGCTGCCTGTACCCTCACACAACACCCCCTTTCCTTTCCCTAGCTGCTCCGTTTGCTCAGTCTGTCCGTCCGAAACAAGGACGTCTTCCCCTCCTGCTGCTCACGCGCGGCACACTTCTCTTCCGCATCTAGTGGAAAATCGCACCGAGGTGTACTCGTTGATATAGGTGCCACAATGAAAGCACTTTTCTTTTCACCGTAAGCCGTATCCCCCCCCCCCCCGCCAAAAAAAAAGCGTACAAAATAATATATTTCGCTCGAAGTGTGCATGGGTGTGTATGCAATAGCCAGCAGTAGCAATTTGGAAGTTCATATAACGATTGGAGAAAGGGGTGAAAAGCCCCCCCCCCCCCGCGCAATCCGCCAGGTGGTTGTGTAAGTGTGTGTGTTTTTTTTTTGTGCTCCCCCTTTCAAACAAAGTGGTTGTGTTGTTGCTGCTTTGTTTGTGGTGTAGTTTTTTCCCAAACAACAACCGCGCTCGCTTATATCGGGGCCTCGGGTGTGTGTCTGGGGCAGACACGAAAGAAAACTGGCAGAAAAAAACCCTTCCCACCCCCCCACCGAACCGATTCTCTCGTTATCGGTTTTACAACGAGCGCCGCAAGCGGAGGGAGATGGGGCCTTTTCGTTACATTTTTGCAAGTTGACCATTTTTATGACATTTACCCTAGTGGAGAGATGGTAAGGAAGATTACAACCCATGGGGGCGATGACAGAAACAATAGTTTTTTAAACTTTATTCCAGCTGTCTGCCCACGCGTTTTTTTAAATGGCCCCATATACTTTGGTTACGTCATGGGAACATCCGAAAGACACTTCATGCTCGGTGGTTTAGCATCGGAATGGTATTTGAAAATATGTTAAAGTTAATGGAAAACAGGTCCAAAGATAGAGATGAAATAAGTATCGTCGTAGAGACAGAAACATTGAACTAAAAAGGAAAACAAACGATACAATCATCATTCTAGCTTGCTTCTGTTCACTTTTTAGTAGCTCTTTTCTTTCTCTGCAAAGCATAACGGATGGATAAACAATAACAATGTTTGAACACAACCACCATCAAAACGTTCGCAGTCGAAAGGAACCAAAATTAAAAAAAAAGCACAAATGGAAGTACAAATCGGAAAAAAAATATTTATCAAACCGAAGGAAAATAAATGAGAAAAGCTTCGCCCCCCCCCCTTTTTTGCCACAAAAACACACACAATAGAACGACTCCGGGAGACGAACACAGGCGATTGTTGTTGAGAAAACATCCCCAAAAAAGAAATCTATCTCGTTCCGATTTTGGGCTTAAAATTAAAGAAAAACAAAGCGTTGGCAATGGACGAAAAACGCTGGTGGACGGGTTCAAACCCCTGAAAAATGCATAACTCACAGCTTCCTCAGTGCCGCAAAACCGGAAACAAAACTCTCAACAGCCCTTAGCAGCAAGTGAAAAAAATGGTTGATACAGTACAAAACTTCTTTCAAAAAAAAATCACCCAAAAAGAAATAGAATGCAATAGACAAGCGCAACACCGAACAACAAGACACATACACAACGTGCAAATAAATAGACCCCCACACTAACTAAAGACGGCTGCTGATGGCCCACGGAAAAGCTCCACCACTTCCTCCTATTGTCTTGACTGCACGCACACACGCTTTTACTTCCTGCCTATTGTGCAATAGACACACACACACACACACACACGGTTGAAGACAGTCGGACGGCGCGCAGCCTAAAGACACCATTTTCACTTTTACTACCTCCTCTACAACGAGCAGGAAAGGCAAGCGGCGCAAGCGAGCGCTGGAATGGAATTTACAACCAAAGAAGAGGAAAGAAAAAGCGAACGCGCACAACAAATTATCCAAAAGTAGCGAACACCCGTATTTAAGACGGTAGTAGGTCTACCCTCTCTTTCTTACTCGCAGTAACGAGTCCGGGGGCATGGCAACTGTTTGCTAAAAAGATGACGAAACCGATGGAAAATGTCGACCCAGCCGTTGCCGATCGCCGGGAAGGGTGAGGGGATTAGTTTGCCTTCGCCAAAAGAAAGGATTTGTTTTGCTGCTACTGTGTTACCCACCTCTCCCCCCTGTTGCGCACAATTTCACCGGTGCGAGAAAAGCGAAACGAACCAACAACAAAAACACAAAAGGCAATAAAATGTAATAAACCGAACGAAAATGAAACTGCTGTTTGATTTTTGTTTTTTTTTTAACTAATCTCGATTTCTTCCTTCACTTGATCGTGGAGGGTGGTGGTGGTGGTGGAAAAATGGTAAAAGAAGTAGTAGCCCTGGAGTAAGTAGTAGCGACGACGCCACGCACGCGATCGACGCAGTGAACCAATTTCGATTTTCAACCGACCGAAACACACACACACACACACACACACCGCCCAGCTAGCTCCCCAGTGTAAGAGAAACTGGATGCGTGAAATCAACCGCAAGTGCGTGTAAGTTACGACGGGGGGAAGGGAGGTTAACGAGACTTCCTGGTAACGAGGCGAAGGAAGCAAAAATAAAACTGTGCCCCGGTGCGAACATGATGATCTAACTGGAAAAAAGTAAGCCAAGTGAGGTTTGCAGTGAGGGGTCTCGCGACTGGTTAGACGAGGCTCTCGAAATTGCAAGTTTGAAAAGCTGAAACCTGAAGTGTCTAGTGTGTGTGTGAGTGTGTAGTGCACTTGACGAGGCTTTCCCTCCTCACTCCATCACTCAACGACACCGACAGGAAGTAGAGTCTTTATTGGCCTACTAGTTGCACTGGAAAAAAGCGTCAAATGAAGAAAATTTCCGAACACATTGGAAACCATCCTGAATCGTGCTTATTTTTTTTTTTTTGAGTTTAAAAAGTAGTCATTACCACAAACTTCTATCTTTTATCTTTTAAAGATATCGAATTGTTATTATTTTAATTATCTTTTTTTTATAATATTTGTTTTCTAGCTATTTTTCATGTTTTTTTAAATTCATTTTCCAAATAACATACCACTTTTCTATTTTACACATTCCTTGACGTTTACCCAGTTTATCATTAATAGTTATTCTCATTTTCACTCATTTGTTTCAACCTTTTCAAATGTTTTATTATCTTTGTCAGATTATCTAGCTCTTAGATTTGTTTTACATGTAGTAGCAACATTGCACTTTCATTTCTTCAACATTGATTAATCTTCTACCAACTAAGTATGTAGTTTACCCCTTATTGTTATTTCCTTTTGAAGAGAGTTACTCTATCGATTGACTGATTGTTGCATGTTATACTGTTCGTTGGTTCTTCTTATTTCCTTATTACATTTTATCAGTTACACATTCTCATTTCTCAAAATTTAATAAACTCCAACCAATCTTACCATCTCAGCCGATCTTCCTGTATGTATCATATTTAATGCATCCCATACCATTTGTCCAGTGTCCAGCGTTTCCTACGGCCCTCTCCCGAACGCACAATCACACAATCACGGACGAAGCAGTAATAAAATATCGCACAGTAACAAATTACTGGCACTGTGCTCAAACGACCGCTGGGAAATCTACACCCAATTATGCTGTACAACATTTTACAGTTTTCTTCTTCGCTAGGACCTCGGTGCTATCACTCTCTCTCTCTCTCTCTTTCTCTCTCTCTGCAACCGTCGTTAGTAGCTGGTGCCAATTTAATTTCCAATTGCCATACTCAATAATCCACCTTCTTAACAAACAGCGGCAGGCCACCCAGCAACTGGACTAAAGAAAGATTTGTGAATAATTACTCCCGTCGTCCGAAGGGTCGTTACAAGCGCAAAAAAAAAATACACACAAACACACCCAAGAAGAAAGCAGTGGTTGGGGTTAGGGTATCGAGCAAAGCTGGGTGAAACCCGGTAGTAGCTAACTCACTGGCAAAAATGCAAATTAATCATCAACTTTTCCGCAGCAGCAGCAGCAGCATCAGCGTAACGAAACATCATAAACCATAGCCTGTCCTCTCGGCCTTTTGTTCTTGTTGTTGTTGTTGATGCCAAAGTTTACCCGCTGACATTGAGAGCTTAGATTGTCCTTTTTTGTTTCTTCCTTTTGCTTATTAATTTTTCCACATTCTTTTACCAAAGCTAAGATCCCTGGCACGGCCAAAATGAGTTACTCTGTTTTCCCGTATCTAGCGGGAAGATCCTCCCGTCACACCAGCCACGAGCACACGCATGACAAAGATCGTACTTTACCATACTTAAAATAGTATAAAAAATATGGTTTTATGAGGACCACTAAGAAGGTGAAAAAATACTGCCACATGGAAAAAGCCCATGGAAATAATGGGAAGGACATTTCGGGAAGAGAAAAAGTTTCTTCTCATGCTAAAAACAAAACACAACCACACGTTAGGCGAATGAGGAAGATTCAGGAGAAGGCGAGAAAAAAAGCAAAACTTCTCGGTGACATTTTCATTCCATTTAATTGGGATCGACCCCGAAAACCCGGAACCCTTTTCTACCATAAGCTCCCAATTTCCCCTTTTTGTTCATTTTTTGCACACCGTGTCTCTGTCCAATCCCTTATTGACCTATTCAAACACACCGAAACCCCCCCCAAAAAAAGGAAAAAGAAAGTGAAAACGAAAGTCATTATCTTTCTCGTTTCGTCAAGCCCCAGTTTGCGGGCTGTTTTATCTTGCACTCTAACCCACCCCCACTGGAAAGCTGAGGACGCTGAAATTAACATCAAACTCAAACCGTGGCCCAATGTGGCCCGCTGTAATACATTGGAACACATTCCGGCCGGCCCGCCCTTTAAAAAGGATATCTCAACCGGTGGACATGTTCGAAAAGAAGCCGTGGGAGAAATACTTAACACTGTTTTTGCTGTCAACGGTGCAGGGTGAGCCAGAAACAGAGACCCCAGTTAGGAAAGACCCCGTCAGAAAAGGGATCATTACATACAGCACACACATCACTGAGTCTACAAGTGTTCTTGGATCCTTTTCTGGGATCATCCTACCAACAACGATCGTGTCAGGCACACAACCAAAACCAAACAGCTCTCCAATAATGTCTTCCAGTGGTGCTAACAGGAAGGTGGTAAGCTCTGAATACACCCTGAAAGGGTAATCATAAACAGAACGCTCTCCTGGCGAGACAATAAATGCCGTTTGCTCAATTGCGCTTTTAGCTAATGTTTTCTTCATCATCGTGACAGCAGCAGCAGCATTGGGGCACGACGACGACATATACACACAAAGTTGATTATTTTTTATGCTGATATGCTTTCGCTGCTTAACTTGTCGGTGGGGGACTTTCTTCTCAGCTCTAACCACAAACACACACACACTGTGAAGGGGAATCCCATCGTCTTCCGACAAAACACTTCCCTCGGTTGTGGGTGCTGCTGCTGGTTTCACATACAGCAGAGTTTCGTTCGTTTTCATTCGAATCACGTAACAGCCTGATTATAGCATTTAAGAGAGGGAGAAGTGAGTCTCGTTTTATGTGTGTGGTGGTACTGGGGAGTCATTTCTTTTTTTACATCCAAATTAATTTAGAAGCTTCTCCATAACCTTTTCAACAAATGTCAATGGGACCTCTCTGCTACATCCACAAAATGGCAATTTGAGCGTTGTGTGTGTTATTGTGTGTCCTTGATAATTTCCGTTTCGTGTAAAGCGACGGAAACAATGACAAAGTTCAACCTAAGCGCGCGCGAGGAATTGAACCTGCAACCTTGTCTTTTGAAGGAACTAACGCTTAGCACGACACCACGAAGTCCCGCTGAAATTGATTGGTAATAAAGGGTACTCGTTTGTCGCGTCTGTATCTAACATCAGACTTAATGTCTACATTTTTGGGAACCATTGAACATATCTTTTTAGTGTTTCATGTTTATACATTATAAATGGAAGAGCACAAAATAGCCAACCAGCACATATGTGCCTCTCTAAGCACAAAAAGGCAGCAAAATTATAATCGTCACAAACGCATTTTAAGCCTCCAAAAGCCTTTCAAACAACCCCATCAAATTGTATTATCAATCAACCGAGGCCTGCTTCGAACGAGCCAAATCTCTCAATCTAAGCTATTGTCAAACAATCGATTCTGTGGTGCCGGCCTGTGCATAGAAAGCACAAAAGCCGTCCAATTTAAACCGTCTCGTGTCACAAACCACACACACACACACGCATACACACTATTGGCACCGCGCTCAAAGGGGATTATCTTTCCCGGTAGAGGCACACACTCGTTTGCAAATGTCTTCATCTCCAATCCCAACCGTCTCGCTAGATGACCCTGGACGCCCCGGGGAGAGGCCGGCAGTGTTCGTTCTGTTTCGGTTCTATTTTCAACTCGGACACCTCGGAGCCCCAACAGCCGGCCAGCAGCCGGCAGGCAGGCAGTGCACAAATCCATATTGCCACCTAATTTCGCTTTGTCATCGATTGCTTTGGGAGACAACTCCAAAAAGGTGCGAAACGGCGGCTGCTGCTGCTGTGGCTCGTTTGGCATGCAAAGAGGAAAACCACTTCACCGTCGACGAGTGAGCGACGACAAGCTGCTGTCAGCCGGTGCCGGACGCGTGGCCAAACACCAGTTTTGGACAAACGTCCGGCGAGACCCCGGGCGGACCGTAACGATCCTAATGAAAAACCCCCGTGTCTCGCATGGCGTCGTTTCAGTCTCCCACCAAAATCGTATTAAATAGCAATCCCACCGGATTCCTGCATAATGCCTTCGGGGTGGGAGGAGGGCCACCGCTGGACCAACGAGTGAGCGTTCTAGAAGGCTCAATGCCACGTTCTTCGGCTGTTTCGGGCGCTTTTAATGACTTTTCACATTTCCTCCGACGAGCGGCACCCGGTTTGGGTCGGTCGTTGTCGTGCTGTCGCCGTCGCCGCCATTGCCAAATTGCTACAGTTCCAGCCGACGACCCTACCCTAGAAACCTAGCCAAGGCGACGGGTAGATGAGTTCTGTCTCTCCCGGTGCCTACGTTCGCTTTCGATGCGCATAGTTTTGCAACAACCGCCCCACGTGGTGGCGGCAGCAGTCCTTCCCGAACCTTCCCGTGCCGATCGGCAGCAAACGAGGGCCGACCAGAAGAATGCAAATGCTCAGAGTGACGCTTACGTATAATATGGGTCTCTCGCACAAAGCTCATGCGATATGCCATGAATCATGTACGGCCGCCGCGTGTGTCGCCGCTTCTACGCTTTTCCATATGCACAAAGCACCCTCCCGCCCGCCCGGGTTTTTCGCAATGCGCCCGGCGGCTCGTCGGCAATTAGCTCTGACGTCAGCAGTGCGCTTCTCCGGGTCTATGTATGTGCGTGTCTGTGTCGTGACTTGTTTGAACACGTTTCGGGCTGCTGCACTGGCTGACGTTGCACGTTGCAGCTTAAAGCGGAAAACCCACAGCGTTCGGGGCGGAATGACAATGAAAAGCCCAAAACGGGGCATCTTGTAGATACAGCTACGGGACAACTAGGATGCAGATGGTGAACCGCTTCCGGGCACTTACCTTGTGTCTTAGCTTTCAAACACATTACATTTCCTTCCGTGCGCTAAAACCACCAGACACACACACACACACACACGCGCGCGCACCGTGACCAGCAGGCGACGAGATGATGGAAGAAGGTGAAGG
>AXCO02011539.1:0-10095 GCA_000473525.2 Anopheles melas
AAATAGTAATAACAGAATTTTGGTTTGCAGTGCTTTCAGCACTTCTAAAAATATTCTCGCGGGCCGCATTCATCATCGACCCGCGGGCCGCCAGTTTGACATACCTGCATTAGAAAATTAAACCCATGATGGGGGGCATTGTTTGACATTGACAGTTTGTATACTTGACTTCGACAGAGATATTTATATGAATAACATAACAACACAACACAGACTTCATTTTATTCTGCTTGTTGTTCTTTATAAATCACACGTAAACGAGAGCAACAATCTTTGCTGCGTGCGCGTAAAGAGGGGGGTCCGGATAGGATTCACTCCACGTACGACCTTGTCAGGACTCCGTGCCTCTCTGCATTAAACCACCAGGTCGCTCCATTTGTCTCGTTCCGTGGGTCAATAAAAGTGATTGGATGGTTGACGCGGTTAGTTCAGCAGCGGATTTTGGTCAAAGACAAAGAGATAGATCTTCTGTTAAACTACAAAACATAGAGTAAGAGTATATGTGTTAAGAAAAAAAAAACGTCTTGGTAAAATAATTAAAAAGTATAGTTTGGCTTAAACTAAATAATCTTAGTAAGTAAAAATCTTAAAGTAATATAATCCTAGATATTTTATGCAAGAGATGTGTTGAATGAAATGCTCTCAAAAAGTTGAGTATTGGATTTCATTATGCAATCACCTGCGAACTGTAGGCATGATAGATTGCAGGTTTTGTAACTAGGGTGAGTGAGTCTTTCCCTACTGGCTGAAATCCAACATATTGTAGCACACATTTAGTAAAAGTTTTGCAACAGTTGCACGTTGTTCCTCTTACATGAATGATGTACGGGAATTCATATTCAACTCACTCGTTACCCGGTACGGGGTGATTTCATTATTTGGAATGCTGTCATATAACCAACAGCGAAACCCGTTTCCACCATTCTGCCGAGTTTGAATCCCTCCTTCACACACCCACGCACGGAAAGCCCGATTTTCACGAGTGCAATCCGTTCCGTTCTGCTGATCAAAAGAAAATCGCGGCACAACCAAATGCGCAACAGTAGTTTTTGAAGCACATTATAGGGGGGTAGTGCTGTGGGAGCTTTCGTGCGGGGAATGAAAACAGCCTCTCCCCCACTTTTGCTTGCTTCTTTTGAATCAATTTAATTTCTGGCTATACGATCGGCCCAGCAACGTCAGACACACACACACATGATGCCACAGGAGGCTGAAGCACTTTTCCGGAACAATTTTGCGAACCTTTTTCCCTGCTATGCCGCTACTAGTATCCCGTTGTTTGTCTGAAAGTTGTTGTCCCATGTTCTTCCCAGTGGATTGTAAAATTGGATTTTACAACAAAAGTGAAGTGCTTTTGCGAAATTTGAAGGATTTGGAATTAATTTGATAATGTTCCTTTTCATTTATGCGTTAGTTGAATTAGTTTATATGTTTGAAATTGAACATAATTTGAGTTTATTTTTTTTCAAAAATGACTTGATATTTTATGTAATTATTTTAAAAATAATTTTAAAAAAGTAATTAAAACCGTTCCTTCAAAAAGTTCAAATACATTTACTATATAAAGTCTAAAGCTCAGTAGCACATCCTTTACATCGTACGCGCTGTAATGATTTATGAGCTCTTTCCATGCACATGCATCCACTCAAATCACTCAGATAATTTATTTCAATTATTAACCCTTTGACGGAACTCATTTACATAGCAACAGAGCAAGCAAAGCCCCACCATCCTTGCTTTCTTCAAGTCGGGCGCGTTCAACAAGGGCTAAAAACTTATTAGTAAATTCGTTCTCGATGAAAGCGACCACCGGCTTCTAGCACACCATCACATGGTGTCGACGATATCATCGTCCTCGCTAGAACAAAGCTGTGAAATTTGTTGAAACCAAGGGCGTATGGAGGAAGATGAGACATGCTTAAAGAAAAGGTGCAGACGCTTATGTTTTATGTAAAATCGTCGCCTTACTTACCACCCGCCCAGTGCCAGTGCGGCGAGCTTCTTTAGCATACAAAGCATTTCCCCTTTCTTCTCAGACACGGGTTCGGACAGCGGAAAACTATTATTAGACATTTGCCAAAGCAACTCGCCCAGAGTGCGGCATGCTGTGTCTCTTCCTCAGCTCATGTGTGTCGCATTACCACACCGAGAGATCGGCAAACGATGGACAGTTGTGTTTTTTTTTCGGAGGACGACCCAACTATAGCGCAAGTACCGTTATGCTGTCGAAGGAGTTCATTAGCATAAACGGTGTAGCATTTGGGGCAGACGGTAGGGACACAGAGCTCTAGTGAAGCATAGTAAGGAAGCATTCCACTGTGTGCCGCCTAGTGTGTGTGTGCCTGTGTACACTGTGTCTCACGAAAATGGTCACCGATGGTCTCGTTGATGCTTCGGTCGCGCTATTTCTGGTACCCTGGTACATTATTAATAGTACACTTTTAATGTTCCACTTTTGTTGGGCACCCGGTGCTCGGCCCAGTCAGTCCGCCATACGACTCTGGCGGCTGGATGATGAGCTTTTGTGTTTCTTCTCCGTAAATGAAAGTATCTCTTCCTTTTACTGGCGGTGGTTTTCCCTTTTCCATTACTGATGGAGAGTAGTTTGTTTTTGTATATATTTTTTAAATGAAATTTCTGGCCGGCCAGTCAGGAAAATGTTGGCTGAATGAAAGCAACCATGATTGGTCTTAGAAAATGGAGTTTTTAAGGGTACACCTTTCAAGCAAGGAAAATGAAGGCTGTAAGGCTTTGCTATCTCTTCTCTCTTTTTCTTATAAGATTTCGTTTCGTTTCCTTGTTATACCTTATTTTTATCTAGAAGCTGGACCTCCAATAGAGTCCTTGGTATTGAGGAGAAATATTTATTACGATCAGAAATATTTCCTCGAATTTTATATTCTATTTTTGATGTTTTCAATGTCAATTCATTGGCCTGAATAAAAAAATGTAACAGAAACAGTTAATAAACTGTGAAACGAGCCATAAAATAAAAATATTCGTAAATGTTAACAAAAACATGAAAATGTGAAAATATATAAGTAACAAATATCTACGTACAAAAATGATACTAAAATATTTAATAATATTAGGTATTGCACGCCACTATTTTAGTGAAATTTTCCCTTGAACTTACAAGCTTAGATTGGGGTTTCATTCATACCGAGAATAGTAAAAAAGTCTTATTTATTTTTCTTTTCTATGAACAAGCTACAAGCCAAGCCATCGGTTCAAATGATATCCGACCCCGTCTTTCTTCTAGAGCAATAAATGATTTTCTGGAACTTATGTGATAAAACGTTAGCCTCGTGCATAAGTCTTCCCACGCCTTGTGGCAGAGAGCTTCTTGCTCGTTTTGCGAAGAAAAATCGCTCCCTAAAAAAGAAGCGAAACAAAACGAGCAGAGAAGAAGCAATAGGATATTACACATGACAAAAACCAAATTCTTGGAACGAATACATCCTGCTCGAACGTGCCGCTTTTCCACCCCCAATACAATGTAAATCGGCCGCTGCTGAAGGGTAACGAGTTTGACCTTCGCGATATTCGCTTAGAACAGCAACGGTAGCAGCACGCTTCCAGCTGGAGAGAGGAGAAAGCAAAAAGAAACCGAATCTCCGAAAGAACATCACACGGAGACAGTGGATCGTGCGCGGCTCCACGGTCGCGAGAAGATTAAAGAAATCTTCTTGCAACGAGGAAGAAAGACGAGAATGTGAAGCTGTAGCAAGAAAGCAACAGAAAAAGGCAGCAAAAAGACTTTCATTTCCTGCGCTCACGCAGCCAACCACGTGGAAAAGACATATGACACAGCGGTGAGAAAATGTGGGGGGGAAAGGAAAACAGCTTTTCGCTACGTACACACGTTACTGGGTGACGTGTTAGATGGTGGTGGTTCGCCTAGCCTTGAAAGGGAAAACTTAGCAAGCGAGAAATGTGACGCGCGAAGCGACCGATCGTCTCAGGTATGCTACACCTTTCCTTTCCTAGAACGATGTCACTTTCATCTCTTATTTATGTATTTCATGGCGTGCCTGAAATCAATGTCCGCCGTGGTGGGTGGTGGGATAAGAGCGGCGAACGAGAAGGCACAACAAAACGTGATGGTGCTGTAAAACCTGTCAGGATGCAAATAAAACCTCGCGCTGCGCGCTCCTCTCTTGTATTAAGAAAGGCGCACGATTTGCTGCGTTATCGCTCTACTGCTGCTGCTGCTGCTGCTGTGCTCAGTGTGTTGTGCATAATCCAAAAGCCCACCCGGAAGTGGAAAAGGAATGCTTGTGTTGTTGCGTGTGGTGGCTTCTCTTTCCATTCGAACGGCTGTGTTCATTCTTAAACAAATATTTTCCGGTTGGATTTTTAAATGATGCAGATCGAACGAAACAACCTAACGCCAGATATTTGAGAACTTCTTCCGAAACGCTTTCATGTGCTTTTTTGCTATTTTTATGTATTTTACTTTTTTTCGTCCTTGCTGCTCCTCCTTATCGTAGGGGCAATGTAATAATCATGGGCCGTTGAACTGCCGGTGGAAGTTGCGCTTTATGTAACGCGCTGGAAAAATGATATCGGAAAACTTTTCTCTCCTTCAATGGGCTTCTCGTATACCTTTTTCTGCTGCTGCTGCTGCTGCTGCTGCTGCTGTGGACCGAGTTGGAGTGTGGATACAACACAAGGGAGAGCTTTTTCTGAATCTAAATTTTCTGTCTGTTGTATATAAAAGGAGGGTTGTATAAATAGACACTGTCGTACGTACATCGATGCAAAAGGTAGGAAAAGAATAATTAAGAGGAAAAGTTTTTCCTTGTTACAATCAACGTAACACGCTTTGTGCCCGTGTTTTGTGTTGCTGTTCGTTGCGGTGTGGAAAATGTTTTTATTTTGGAGAGAAATTTTGTGCTTTAGCGTTTGTTACTTATAAAAATAAAAGTGCTTTATAAAAGAAATAAATATTTATAAGTAAACGAAAAAGGAGCAAAGAGGAAATTATAAAAAATTATAGAATAATTTTAATTCATAGAATTTATTGAAACGTAACAGTAGGAACATGAAATAACCTTTAAACAATTAGCCTAATAAACTTCTTCTCTTTTAATTCGGTTAATGTTCTCTTTTGCTCCAACATTCCACGCGTGTCTCACGCGTAAATATTAACCGTTACGCTTCCCCCCCCCCCTCCCGTGTGCTTAATTACATTAATTGCACCATTTTTATCACATTTCTTCATTCCTTCGTGCTTGCAGCTTTTTTTCCATTACATTACACAAATAATGACATTATTTTAATTATGCCATCATGAGAAGAGCTCACTGCTCTCGGCGCCTCAGCAGCGTGTGCGTGTGTGTGTGTGTGTGTGTGTGTGTGTAGGGAATGTTAAAAGTCGAGTAAGTCAAAAACCGGCAAAAGACATACCGCCCTGAAGCTCTGTTTTCACTCCGTCAATGTTCTTTCCTCCACCCACGGGCGTTCAGAATAAATTTTCAGAACTCTTCTTGAACCGCTGCAAATCGCCGCGGTCGTTCAAAAGTTACGAACGACTTTACAAGCCACACTCGGTGGCAAAGGATCTTTGCCCTTTTCGGGGTTTTATAGGGATACAATTTGTTTCGCTTGATTGAAGATTTTCGGTAAGCACAGTGGCGAGAGCTTTGCACTGATCTTTGGTTCATCATGCTTAATTTGTGTATGCGGGCGTGGGAAGCACTTGAAGGGGTTATTACCATTTATGTTGGTAAAGTTCAGCCAGAAAGTGCTGAAAAGTGCGCTTGCACGGACTGATTGCATTTTGTTGCTAAAACGAGGAAATGCAAATTGACTTAAGTGCATGCTGAAAAATCGTTTTGCGATGTGTTTCGACCGGATTCGATCCGGATGCGCCACACTTCGAATTGCGAATTTCAGCGCACTTCTGTAAGACTGGTTTATACTAACTCTCCATGAAATTCATGTGCTCCATCAACGAAGGCAACAACAAACAGTTTGGTTTGATTTCAATTTAAAGATTGATTAAAAATTCGAAGATACGGGAGATAGGGTTCGAAATTTGACTAAATACAATGTTTTGAAATCAAGTATATTAAATAATTTTAAGTCATGAGATTTTGACCCTATTAACTACGATCATTAAGGCGGATAATAGTGTCATAATATCGTGTAATATTCGAGGTGCATAAACTAAAGCTAGGGCTACTAACTAGGGAGTCCAAAGATACATGTAGCAACACTCCTACAAAGTCCCTAGCAACCCTAACTCCTTATCCACCACCAATCTCCATAGGATTCTCCATCCATTATGGCTACCAAAACTTGACCTAAGGACCCACCTGTAGTCTATATCTAGGCACCTTTGATTATATTACAATACAACTTTTAATTTCATGTGAAATTTCAATCCGGTTTGTTCGAGATTTGAACATCTTACGGGTTTGTCTTTAGGTCTGCACGTTACCAATCATATCACGGAGAAGGTCAACATGGTGAATGTTTATTTTGCTCCATATTCGACGCATGTTGCTTTTATATGGAACGAATCATTTTTGTAATGATTTCGAAACAATTTCAACAATTTATTTTAAAGAGTTCTATCTGTTCTATGGGATCAATGTTTTTTTTTAAAGATATATCTTTTATGAATTATGTTGATAATCGTTTAAACGCATTATATCGGCCGATTCATCTAAATAAGAATGGTTTTTATCTGAAATTTATAAGTGTAACTGAATATATTCTATATTTTCCACCAACAATGAACAGTCCTAATCTTAGCTTCAAACCTATTTCTGAAGATGCTTGCTACCATCACCAGCCATTACCCTCTGCGTGTTGCGATGCATATCGACCACGACGACAACAAAACTCTTTCCCAATAAACTGTTTATCTGTGCAATATTGTATTTGTGTTTCTTCCCCCCTACCGTCTATTATCAACGTTTTGCTGTGCACGGTCGAGTGCGGAACGCACACGGTCCATTTCCATCATCCTCCACAACGATATACGCTCGATCTATCATGTGTTTTCTTGTCCCGCATCAAATAATTCGCAATATATAGTGGGAGTGAAGAAGGGTGGAGTGTTTTGATGTGGGAAAAGTTTCCATCGGAAGGTTTGGGAAGGCCGAGGAGAGGGTCATCGATCCCGGCCAGAAGACGATACGTACAAATCGTCCGTAGCACCTTTTTTTATTTATATTTATACTGTCGGCTTTGGCAAAAGATCAGCCCTAGCGAGGGGCCTGTTATGATGGTTGCACTACGTAAGATGAGAAGTTTCAGTGATTTTCGTTAACGTCCGTACTTGTTTATGCAGTTCAAAGGATGATAGAGTGGAACCATTTTGCTTCAGTACAATCTAACACTATCAAAAATCTCAGAAATCAAATTAGAGGTCATTTGTGCATTTCACTCAGAAGTTTCTTCTTCTGGTGATTTGCCCTTTTCATATCATATTCTCCGTATCGTCATATGAATACTGGGAATGAATCTGAAAGTAAAACTAAACAACCATTCCCCATCATCATGACACGCTGTGTATATACACTGCAAAACTCCAATTAGCATAACTGCACAACTTCAAACACCATCCATCCGTCGTCCATCGGCAAATGCCGCCTATCCGTCCATAAACGCTGCGTACAATCTGACGGATTTTGCTTTTTGCGTAGTGAAAGTTGATGAAAATCACATTATCAGCAGAAAAAAAAACGACGGATAATGAACGTGTGAAATGTTTCGTTTTCGGATTAGGTAGGGTGGGTTGGGAAGTGTGGTTGCCCATTTTACCCATACTACACACGAAATATGGGAAAATTCATCACCATATGCAAATGCGTGTTAGCGCGAGATTTACGATTTCATACCACCCGGTTGTTGCAAATTATGTGTTTACGATTATCGTACCAAAAAGATGTTTTATCGCCAAAACACACACACAGTGGGGTGAATGCATTCATGGGTGCACTTGGGTGGCTGTTTCATTAACTTCTTCCCGTCTGCGCTGCTGCAGTTGGTTGCGTCCCTTCCCTTGCGTTCAACGTGGGTGCAATGCTCTCCAAGCTTACATTTTTCCCCGGCCAGAGCGTGTACTGGTATATTGACTAAGTAATTTTATATCCATTAACGTGGTCACTCCCCAGCGGTACAGTTTTTCTGCTATGGTGAGCATTGGCTGG
This sequence comes from Anopheles melas, assembly GCA_000473525.2. Classification (NCBI taxonomy): domain Eukaryota; kingdom Metazoa; phylum Arthropoda; class Insecta; order Diptera; family Culicidae; genus Anopheles; species Anopheles melas. The sequence goes on from AXCO02011539.1 coordinate 8,169, forward strand.
GAGGCGCCAATTGGATGCTCATCAATGCTTTTTGGGTAGCTAGAATTGGGAATTAATTTCATATTCCATTTGTGAATCATTGCTTTTTGCAATGCGGTGTTTGCGTTAAATGAAAGCATGCTGAAAATTGCGCTTGCTTTATTATTTTCGGTAAATATTAGTTCATCGATCGGACAGAGCGGTTGATTAAATTGGACTTGTCATCGAGCGATTAACATTCCTATTGCCCGGAACATTCTTATTTAGTTTGAAACAGCTGACCTTTTTCTCTATTTTGTGTGAAAAAGTACATATTTCTTTACTCGTAGTGAATATTTAAAGAATATCTAATTGTTATTTACAAGTATTTAAAAAACGAAATGTAAACCTACAATACAACCGTACAACGGGCAAAATCAAATCGTTAGCCCCAAAAAGAAGGCAATTAACAGATTATGTAATCTCTCTTAAAATATATTCTCATTATGCTTTACTAACGATATCGCTTTTTCTTCTTTTCATTCTCTCTTTCTCGCCGGTGTCTCGTTGCTGTGCTGATGGCAAAATTCGTTCCACTATCACCGAATTTAATTTCATCAACACCATCTGCTGCTGCTGCTGCTGCTGTTGCTGGCTGGCATCGTACCCGATGTCAATAATGTGCTGTGCGTTTTTAAAACTGCGCCGTGTCGTCGTTTCTCCTTCAAAAATTGCAATCCTGCCCTTGCAAACTGCTACGATAATGATCACTCTCTCTCCCAACGGTGCCTGCTGCTGTTAAACAGATTTTAAATATGGAAGACGACATGAACTGGTACCGGGCGGAGCTAGACGGCAAGGAGGGACTGATACCTAGCAATTACATAGAAATGAAAAATCACGAGTAAGTTTTACCGCCCCTCCTTGGCTTGGTCATTATCGGCGATAAATAGCTTATCCGAATTTTCCTTCTCTCACCACGCGCTTTTTCAGCTGGTACTACGGGCGCATCACACGGGCGGACGCGGAAAAGCTGCTATCGAACAAACACGAGGGCGCCTTTCTGATACGAATCAGTGAATCGAGCCCCGGCGACTTCAGCCTGTCGGTCAAGTGCTCCGACGGCGTGCAACACTTCAAGGTGCTGCGCGACGCACAGGGCAAGTTCTTCCTCTGGGTGGTGAAGTTCAACTCACTGAACGAGCTGGTCGACTACCACCGTACCGCTAGTGTGTCTCGATCGCAGGACGTTAAACTGCGTGATATGGTGCCAGAAGAGGTAACTTCTTATTGTTTGCGTAAACCCCGGGATGTTATAGGATCAGTGCTGCAAAATGTCATGACCATCACGAGATGTTCTCCAACGAAAGCAATCAACATATACGTGGTAGCTTGATGGTCATTGCTGATACTCAATGAAAGTGCGTCATGACATGCCGAACATGACATGCGAGTGCTTGAGTGAAACGTGAAACTCTGACCGACAAGCTGATCTTAATGCCGGCGCAAGCACAATCATGATTTTTTCTGACTGTGACCAGTGCTGCCAAATGCCACTGTTTCAGTCATCAACACTCATGACTCAAACAGTTGGTGGATCAATCACATGCTTGATGACATTTTGTTTTGCACCCAACTCTTGGTCAGTCACTTGGTCACAACAGTTTCTGTCGGTGATAATCACAACATTCTTGGAATATACTTGGTGTGTGTTCTCTAGAATAAAAATGATCACGATTTCTCGCTCTGTTTGCTTTGTTTGTCTGTCAGGTCATGACTATCGTGATGATCACCGAGAGAAAATGTCGCTACCAAGTGACTGACCAAGAGTTGCTTGCACAAAATGTCACCAAGCATGTTATGGTCATACCGTACGGAGACTCACCTCTGATCATCACTGTAAAACTCGTGACGGTGACATTATTTTGTTTCAGCCGAAATTTGTCAAGACTATGTCAGTGACATTTTG
>AXCO02011540.1:0-10128 GCA_000473525.2 Anopheles melas
AGAGCCCCGAGAAAAAGAACTTGCCACCACTGAGAAGAAAATGTGCATCTTAGTCCTTCTTTGGCTTTGAATTCCTAGTACAATGTTCCTAGTGAAAGGATGCATATTCTCGTGAGATGGAACTTTTATTTTATGCATTGGCACTCCCCCCCTCCCTGAGTTTCGAATTTTAACCTACCGAAAACTACAGATAAAATATTGGTGCTCCTACCGAAATCCGCCAAAATAATCTGACCACATTGGCCTCAACCTACCAACCCTATTAAGAAGAAGAAGAAGAGAAATACTGTATCCCCTTCCTCTAACGACCGTAACGTAATTTATGGAAACACCACATACAAACATATAAACATAGCATCTTTCATCCTTTCTTTTGTTCAAAATTTAAAAGTGCTTTTCTGGATCCAACCATTAGATTATCTGTGTATTAAATAAAGTTAGTTTACGGTTTTCTGGTTACAATAAAATGTGAAAATTCGTCTCATTTGGTTTCCTATTCGTACGAAGACATTTTGCCAAGCGTTACGAAGCGTTATTGTAGCAACGTACAATGGGCGCAATGGTAACGCACGTGCAATAATCACACTGGTCGTTTTCCGTGTGCGCATTTGCTACATAAAACACATAAACAATACGATTTACAACCAGATGAAAAGCATAATATTTTTTTAAAAATCGGTGTAAACTATTTCTCATACAACTACACCACACACTACACTGTTTGTTTTGAAACCATAGCTATTATGCTTTGGTAAAAACTACAATTTTGAATTAATGTTAGTAAAATGAACGGCTTAATGTCTACAACGGAAAATAAATTTATTTGTTTGTAGTTCGATGTGCATGTGCTTTGATAAAAAAATACGTTCTTAATTTGTTGATCCGATGATTTGAATAAACATGGAAAGCATACAATCTGACCTAACGTCCTTTTGTTTGCAACCTATGTTCGGTACAAGTTATGCGTGTGTAGTGGTGAACGCTTGACAGCATCATGGTCGCATCAGTATGTTGGAAAAGTGGTGCGTCGCGTCGTAAAGCATTTTATGACCCGCAAACTAGAGCAGGAAGTGGTACAATCGTGTTTAAATGTAAAGCAGAATTTAGTTCTGTGCATAAACCCTGCTCATTAGCTTAATTTTGTTCCTTTGCAAGCCGAACAGATCGCGAATCGGTTGCGCCTTAAAACGTCCAGCATACAAGGGGCCACATTGTTCGTCATTTCGCCAGCTTGTAGGCATCGCTGTGTTTGCCTTCTTTTGTGTGCAATCAGTGTTTGGTGCAAGTTCACTTGGGGTTCCGCTGTACCGGGCGCATAGCATTCCCAGAGCGGTACGGGGTAAACCTGTAACAATAATCGACACAACCGCCGGAAATAGCCTACAACCCGAAACCATGGCGGTGGAATGGCGACGCGATGCCACGGAACAGCTCATACAGTCATACAAGAAGCATCCGGTCCTGTACGATATGCGCCATCCGCGCTATTACAACAAGACCTTCCGCGGCAAGGCGCTGTCGGAAATCGTGGACGACGTGCAGCAGGTGCGACCGGACACATCGATGAAGGACGTGCTGCGCAAGATACAGACCATGCGAACCCAGTTCGGCCAGGAGCTGACGAAGACGCGCCGCCACTCGATGAACGGTTCCATGTACCAACCGACGGTCTGGTGGTACGAGAGCCTTAGCTTCCTGCAGAACCACATCAAGCACCGCAGCGTTGACGCCGTTCCCACCATGGAGAACGATGGCTGGAAGTCCGAGCACGACGACAGCAGCTCCTACAATGTATCGATCGTCCGCAACCGTGGTGACAGCGGATCGCCGAGCGAGATTAACAACGTCGAATACGAGCACTCGACGGACGGGATGGAGTACGAGACGGAGGTCCACTACGAAATCAATTCGATCGACATGAAGGACATCAAGGCGCTCGAGCTGAAGCCGATCGTCTCCGCGTCGGTTTCGGCGGGTAGCAAGCGCGACACGCGCTATTTGGATCGCTCGGACCGGAAGGTGGCGCGCACATCCCAAGTAAGCTTGAAGGATGCAAAAATCGTAACTCACCACTCGCCCACGCCCGAGTCGGTGCCGGCGGAGCCGTCCACTGCAACAGTGGTGGAGCTGAAGCCCGTTGCCTCCATGTCCAACAACATCGCCTTTCCGACCGTTTCGCTTTCGAATGCGCGCCATGTGAGCCTGGGCAATTTCGTAGCGTCACAGATGGCCTGCATCAAGGACGATTTCCAGTTCTACGAGACGCAGATGGAAATCTTGAACATCATCAATCGGGGCATTCTTCGCCAGCTGGCAGTGGACAAGAAAAACGCTCGAATCGCCGAAGAAGCTGGCAAAGAAAAGCGGGATGGTCGAGAATAGAGATAATTAGGGACGGCAAGCAGCGGACGAATCTTACGTTTTACTACCGTTAACATTACCCACTGCGCGGATATAGCAAGTTTTTTTTTATAGATCTCCTATTCAAGAACTATTTACAGATCCGTAACTTTAGCTGAACATTTTTTTTTCTTCTTCTATGGCGAGAGGGGAAGTATCCTCCTATGTTGTACAAACGCTTGTTTGAAACAACATATTCAGAGGCTTACTCTCTCTTTTAGACTTCGACTGTCATATGTCTTTTTGCGATCCGGGCGTTCGAGCTAGCTGAACATTAAACAGGGGACGTTCATAAATCCTTATTTTGGATTTGTTGTACAGTAACAGTATGGTGTATTTTTGTTTTTTTTTTCCATAAAGGAATATTCTGATAGTATCACAATCGGTTTCAAATGATAAATCTTTTTTCGTTGGATCGTCTGATGGTAGGTTGTGAGGAGCGGAGGTATCGCCCGGCTCTGTTCAGATGCTTGGTGGAGATAGGTTTGAAAAAAGGACGAATATTGTGGCCTCAACCACAATGGGTCAGGGAACGGTTCAGTTCCCAGCACCATTCTTTTCTTCTGCGCCAATCCGCTCCTGATAGGCTTCCCACAGTCGGTCGCGGTAGATGCGGGCCGTTTCCGACGGCGTTTTGGAGGAGAGAATCCCACGCCCCACGACACAGATGTCAGCGCCACGTTCCTTTACGACCCGCTCCGGGCTGTCGTACAGCTGGCCGAGTCCGTCGACGCCTTCCTCCAGCTTGACGCCGGGCGTTAGCTGCAGCAAGCCGGGTGGTGCAACCAAATCCTTGCTCTGGCAGACGATCCCTGCCACAAAGTCGGTGTCCATTTCCGTCGCTATCTTCATCGTTGCCGACGAATACTTCTCGTCGGTCAGTGCACCCTCCGTGCTCATTTCGGCCAGCAGAAAGACACCGCGCGATGCCAGCGGCCGTTCCAAAGTGATCGCCGATTTCAGCCCCTTCAGTATGCCCTGGCCGGGCAGGGCGTGTACCGTTACCAGATCGGCCCAGTCGGCGATCCGGTGCAGGCCACCGGCGTACTGCTGTGCGACCGTGTTGCCGATGTCCGCAAACTTGCGATCCTCCATCAGCAGAAAGTTGTGCTGCCGGGCGAGGGACTGCAGCGAGCGCACAAACTGCTCGCTGAAGTCGCTGACAATGTCGCAATGCGTTTTCAATAGACAGATGTAGGGGCCGACCGCGTCGGCCAGGTTCAGAATGTCTTCGCTGTTGGTCATATCGGCGGCCAGACAGAGCGTGGTCTTCTTCGCGGCCATTAGCTTCAGCAGGTCCTTCGCCAGCGGACACTTGGCCAGGTCGGCCCGGGTTTCGAAGCTCATCCGGGTGCGGCTTAGCTCGTTCACCACCGTCGTTCCGTTCTTCACGAACGATCCGTCGCTGCGGATCTGGCACGCCTCGATGTACTTAGCCACTGCCTTTACCGTGCTCTCCTCGACGCGTTTCGTCTCCAGCATGACCTGCATCAGGTAGGACAGCGTGAACAGCGAGTGCATTCGAACGCCACGCTCTTCCGTGTTCTGCGCACCGCCCTGCTCGCGATCGACCACAACGATCGCGTCCGTCACGACCAATCCTACAACGGCAATTATTTAAATACAATTGTTTACACCGTTCGGCACGTTGGTTTTGGCGTTGACCAAAGAGAAAAACAAAACACTCACCCTCTGACCGGAGATCGTCTACCGTCTCCAAGATGCTCGAACCCGACGTGACCACATCCTCAATGATGAGACACTTGTCCCCGGCATCGAACTTGCCCTCGACCAGCTTCTTCGTACCGTACTTCTTCTGCTCCTTGCGCCGTATCAGCATCGGTTTATTGGCCTTAATTGAAATCAGCGTTGCTACGGGCAGTGCTGTGTAGGGCACTCCGCACAGATGCGTTCCAGACGTGTTCAGCTTGTTATCGACGATGAACTCCTGCAGCATATCGGCCAGAGTGTCCTATGGATGGGAAGGAACACCAAAAAAAATTGTAAAACCTAAACCGGTTAAACCAATTTGCACCACGCAGCAGCAGCAAACACTTACCATCACATCCGGATGGCTTACAATCACACGCAGATCGAAGTAAACCGGCGAGTTTATGCCCACCTTCATCTTAAAATCGCCAAACTTGAACGCGTTTATGTCGTACAGCTTTGTCGCCAATTCTTTGCGCTTCGCATCGCTCAACATTTTCACCGCTTAACTTTACACTTCCTTGGGAGAATGAATGAACCGCTTGCTAATAACTCGCCGCACGTGGTTTCTGACAAAATGTGCCAAGTGTGCTTTTCTGATGACTCTTGCTATAAGCGTCACTGGAGGATGGCAGTGCGATGGTGGTGGTGGAGATACTGGTGCACTGGGTTTTTTTTACGACGGTTGATCTTTATCACTACAGCACACAGTCTCACAAATACAACTCAAAATGTGTGTAATTCTTGTTTGTTTAGCATGGATGACAGGGGATACGGATTTTGCTGGTTCTTTCAGCCAAAGACGGTGATGGAATGAATGTCAAGACGGTTGTAGTACGCCCATAGATCTCCATAGCGACGCGGTAGGACAGGATTGTCCAACTTAACGTGAAACAAATCGATTTGTTTCTCTTGCAACAAAAACGTTTCCGCAATATATGCATAGACCCGGGCCTTAGCGCAAAACGTGTTTTATATTAAACCGTACAAAAGATGAACATTTTATCCAACTTGTGACCAAGACTGGAACATCAAAAAATCGTATTATTCGAAAAACAAATATGTAGGTATTACAAGAATAATTCCCATCAAATAAAATGTGCCTACCCTGTATGCCGTAACAACGCACAAATACAGCCTCTTTCGATTTCAATTCACACACACACACACACTACCGCACTTCGGACGCATTGGTGGCACGTGGACGCACCACGAGCCTGTAGCCCACCCCGTATCGTATGCGCGGCATATGGAATGGAAATCGAGTGTAATAAATCCAGAGCGGCATCTACGGCATAGGCAGCGACGAAATGTTTATCTAACCAAAGTGCACTGTAAGCAACAATATGTGCATGTTCTCTATTCCAAACGCATTTCCTATCTCTTCGTTGATAAATCATGCATCATGTAAATCATTCTAAATATCTACTACATTGATGTTTGCGGAAGGAAGTTTCAGACGTGGTATTATATCGTACATTTGACGTTTCAAACCATTCTACAAGGTCTTTTGACCCCGGAAAACTAAAGCATCACACGCTCACTAATGCGTAACAGGTTAAACCAGTTCGGATATAAAGCTCATCCAGCACATGGTCGTTTTTGGTGGATGAGCAACACAATTCTAAATGAATTATAAAACGAATGCGAAAGAAAGCAAAACATTTTAACTATTTGCCATAATTTCTTTCCTTTCTGGTGGAATAAATGTTTGTTGTTAACGTCACTCCAAAATCAATTACATTACTTTTCAAACGGCAATAGCAATATTGTTTAAGTTACCCCAATCTAAATGCTTTTTATTTTACACTTTGTGAAATAATCGAATGTCGTTAACTTTTCGCGCAAATTTTCAGTTTTTTTTGTTTATTTTGGCGACATTACAGCAGTATCCTCCCCATCCCTGCTGCGAATTATCCTACCCTTACTTTGTTTAAGATTAGCTTAATGTTTCAATCGGCGACATGTGTTGTATATTTTCCTATTTAGTGCACTAATCGTGTTCTCTCTCTCTCTCTCTCTCTCTCTCTCTCTCTCTCTCTCTCTCTCTCTCTCTCTCTCTCTTTCTCTTAGTCAGTACAAAATTATCACTATCGACATGTTGGGTGACGCACAAGTGCATTGTTATATCAACTTACTTAATTAAACGCTACCACACGATATCACAGACATAGTCGCAATGTGTTTTTGACTTAAGTGTACGATTTAGATTGCATCACTCCTTTCCGAAACATCGTCCGGGGATCTTGGTTTGAAAGTTAGTTTCTCAATGTTGAGCTTCTAAAATCGCTTAAAAGCGAACAGGCAGCACAAATCAAACGGATACCCTACACCGGGTATCTCATCAGCATCATGAAATGAGCGATTCATCCATCGTTGTTCACTTCTTATCACAATATGTAGGCACAATTAATTGCCTCAATAAAACGTGATCATGAAGGATGTTGCAGTGTGTTTGTAAAATGTGTTTAAAGATTAAACATGTGTGCTTATAGATCAATGTGACTGAAGACTAAAGCGGTACAGATGGGGAAAACTATAACGCAATCTTAACGTTGCGTTGGCAGTAAATATCAAACAAGAAGGTCAAATAAAGATAAAGTGCATCTCTGCTCGCCTCACAATGTAGACAACGCAGAGGAAGTTGTTAAAAAAGTAAATATTACGATAGTAATGCTGCACTGCAGCATCGCACTTCAAAACGCTTTTTGCAATCATCCACATCATGTAGACAAAACCGGTGCTAGAATCGCAACGCCATCGCATAAAGCTGAAAATGGTCACATTTTCCCCATGCACAGGTGAAAAAGCTATGAAGATATGTAAGAACGTAACTACTTACTCATCCCTATGCTCCATCTGCGTCACCATGGAATCTAGGTTCCACGTCACCTTCGCTTGCACCTCTCGCCGTTTCATTGTGTTATTCTGGTTACTAGTTTGATTATCACCCCCAGCGGGCGTGTATCTTCTTCTCTGAGTAGCAGCACTACCTTCTGCGTTCATCGATTCTCTGACTTCACTAGTGTTACCATTTGCTACCGTTAAAGAACGCTGCTGATCGTCCGTCCCCGCTGTCCCGGGCTCTACAGGCTCGCGCATTTGCTGGCGCGTAATGAAGCCAACGGCAGTGGCTTTTCCGAAATTATACGTACCTCGCTTATTGGGACCTGCCGCCATTGCCGACTTTCGTTCCGGTGTGGCTCCATCCTGTCCACTGCCGTCCGCGCCGGCAGGCGGCCGTCGCTTTGGACTTTTCGTGGCATTTTTCATCAGCTGAGCATTTTCGTAGTATCGGATTAGCTCGAAATTGTCGTTGTTTTCCTCCTTGAAATAGCTCGGTTTGGTAAACTTGTACCCGTTGGACAGGGAAGGGACAGCGCCACTCGCATTCTCCGTTTCTTCGTCCTCGTTGTAGTAGGGCCTAAAGATTGGTTCCCGCGAGCAGTCCGCCAGCGCATGGTAGCTATGGGAGAGCAGGCGCGGAAACCGACTGATCCAGTACTGGGTGAATTGGTGCGGTATCGTCCCGAGCGCACTTTGCATGGACAGGGTTAACTCGTGATAGTGATGTTTCTACAAAAGAGGGAAGGAATAAATAAAAGTTATGCGTTTTTTTTTCAATAATACTCAATTCGCTCGTTACGCACCTTATTCCTCAGTGCACGCAAAAGATCCCGCACGCTGTACCCCTGGTAGCCACGGAATTTTCTTAAATCGGCTGTAATTTCGGCATCCAGATATCGGCTCCAGTCCTCACGCACTACAAAACGCGCATTTTTCTCCAGCGATCGCAGCGGTTCGGTCATCACTTCCAGCTTTTCTACCCGGTCGCTGACGTCTTGCAGGAACGCGAGTATTCGGCCGTTGTTCCAGAACAGCGGATGCCTGGAGACGGCTTTGGCGGAGGGTCGCTTGCCCGGTTCCGACCGTATCATATCGGTGACCAGCTCTTCGGCCAGTATCGTGCGGCAGTCGGGTTGCGAGTTTTCTCTCCGCAGCATGCCGAGATCGAACTCGTCGGACAGGATGTTTGCCTGCCGCTTCAGATTGTCGCCAAAGGGATGAAATCCGTCCGACAGCACGTAATAAAAAACGCAGCCGAGCGAAAAGATGTCCACCGAGGTGGTCGCCCGCTGGCCACGCTGCATTTCCGGCGCGATCCAACCGTCCGTACCGGTCACACCGGACCGGCGGGAGAAGCTCGCCTTGCCGTAGTTAAGCTTTTTGCACAGGCCAAAGTCGGATATCATCGCCCGGACTCGCTGCCTGTTGTCGGGCAGCGAGAGCAGAATGTTCTGCGGCTTAATGTCCCGGTGCACAATGCTGAGCGAATGCAGATGCATCAGCCCGCTCGTCGCCTGCCGGAGGATGTCTAGGGCGGATATTTTCTTGCGCAGCAGCCCCACCGTTACCGTGTTGGCGGCGACCACCGTCGAGGTGCCCTTACCGTCCACGTAGTCTTGCAGCGTCGCCGCACACAGCTCCACCGCGATGTACCGGAACTGGCGGTCCTGCTCGGTGCAGAAGTAGCGCACCACATTCTCATGCGCATCGCTCTCGCGCAACAGCGTCACTTCACGGTCCGCCAGGGTGAAACAGCCGGGCAGGATGCGCTTCACCGCCACCTCGCGCTTCTCGAACATCCCCCGAAACACAAACGTTCCTTCGCAGCCCTTCCCCAGCACATTCTGCGTGTTGAAGTTGATCTTGCCCACGCGCATCTCGCCGTTGCCGAAATCCATCGGCTCGCTATAGCTACCGCTGCCGCTTCCTCCACTCCCGCCCGAACTTCTGTTCGAGTTGCTCGTTTGCGAACCTTGCTGGCTCTGCTCCTTCAGCGCTTTCATCTGAAGATTGATATAGTAAAAGCCAAAGACAACCAAGCCGAACAGCGTGATGAGCAGAATCGTGGGCAGCTTGTTCGGCTGTGCATCGAGCCACAGTTTGGTGTCCATGTAGAAGCGGCTGAACAACGCTCTTATAAAGTCGGTGCTGCCCTGCACCTTCATCGAGTTTGTTTCGTTCGTTTCTCCGTATTCGAGCTCATGCTCTCCGTCGCCGTCGTCCTCGTCGTCCGTCGGCAGGCCAATAGTACTTTGGGGGCGTTTGGGTGTTTTCAGCTTGGGTAAAGCTACCCCCGGCGGTCCACCGACCAGCATGGTGGATAGTTCGTGATGCTTCCACAAACCTTTCCCCATCGAGGCTGGACCACTTGGCACGATATCCAGCTTTATGCTATCGTCCGTCTTTGGCGTCTGGTAGTGGCCCAGTATTATAATGTTTTCATTCTTCCCTCCAAGGCGGTTGGCTTTCGAAATGAGCCCTCGCCCAGGCGCATCATCTTGATTGTTTTCACTTAATGCAGCAGACGACGAGGGTGACGATGCCGGACGTCTCTTTAGCGGTCCACCCAACAAATTGATCGACGGTTCCGAGGGCAGTGTGGCGGTGTTTTTGTCTACCAGCGACGGTATGGCGTACAAATTGTTGCCAGCTTCGCCAATGTACACGGTTTCACTAAAAAGATGGAGCTAAATTATACCAAACGAGCCTTGTTATACGCTGCAACGTGTCCATCAACACTTACAATAGTTTCATGTCGTCAAAGTTGCCGCTCTCGGCTCTTTCATTTATCTCCTGCAGCACCTCGTCGGACACGGTCTGAAACGGCACGCTCAGCAGTCCCTCCGAACCGAGCAGAAAAACGGCTACCACTGGGCTGGAAAGATCCTTCTGCCACATCGGTGTCCCTTTGTTCTGTTCAAACGTAGCCGTCAACCCGGACGAGCTGCTGGTAAGGTGTAGGAACTCTGTAAAGGAATTGAAAAAAAAAAAAAAAATCGCTCAGTTTTCAGTTTATTCAATGTACAGTAGGTGACCGCTAACTGGATGTGTTTAAACTGGAGTGATTTTTAACTGAAGGTTCGCTAACTGGAGTCTAACTCGAAAAACACTCAAACGTCAATAAAGCGAAACATCCGGAATCTCATGAAGAGAAATTTGTCACAAATGTGC
>AXCO02011541.1:0-10061 GCA_000473525.2 Anopheles melas
AGAAGAAGAAGAAGAAGAAGAAGAAGAAGAAGAAGAAGAAGAAGAAGAAGAAAGAAAAGTTCACCCAAAGCTAGTCCTTTGTATCTGTGTTCTAGGTGTAGTATTCGTAATCGTATCGTAAGTAGTTCAACCATTGTACGAAGATCAGGAATCATGCGCATTTAGTAACGGCTTGCGAAACAGCCGACCCATCTAGCTTACGTTTTCTCTTGGGAACGAGGTAACATCGGTGTTCATGTTTTTGTTAGGGTGTTTTCGGTTGCTACGACGGGGATAAGCCTTAAACCATTTAGTATCTTTGGTGTCTTGTTAGAAAGGAAGAGCGGAATTCAGCAGCAGCCTACATGTGGTAAACGTTATATGGTGTATTGGAGGTCTTGTCTTGTTCATGTATTCATTCGTTTTCGCATAAAGATTCATTTTACAGACAAAACTTGCTTCTTCTTTTGATGTTTTGATGCCGAAATACCATTAAAAAGATGAGGATGGACTTTTGAATTGAAAAATTTAAAGCCGTAAAAAGCCGTTTAAAGCTGTTTGAAAAGTTTGGCCATTTGGGAAGAAACGTCACCCACTGTGCCAAAGTGTCGCGCCACTAGGCACTCGTTGAATGCGATTCTCTGTTTTGAATTTGAAACACTGTACCGAATTTAAATAATTTGAAGTGCATCACAACAATTGATGGGAGAACAGTGCTAAAATTTGTCGGCAGAAAATCTGCGTTTGAAAAAAAGCAGAAACATAAAATTATCCAATTTGCATCGGGGCGAAACGCGGCGCCACCACCAACTGTCCCGAAACGTCAGAATCAAATTTTGACATCCGCGCGACTGCGAGTGTGTGCGGTCGGGTTTGTTTGTGTGTGCAATCACAATACCGTTGATTCCAGTTTGGTTGTGTACAGCAGGCAGAGGCAGCAGCAGACGCAGCAAGTTAGTTAGTTTGTAGCGAAAGAGTGTGTAAATGTTTTAACAAGTGACCCTTTTTTCGAGCCTCCCCCGTGCCCCGTCTGTACGACCCATCCCAAAAACCGGCTCACTAATTTCACCGTGAAGGACGCGTACCACCGACCCAGGTATCGGGCGTGTTTGTGTGGTTTCGGGTTGATTAGCGGCGGTAGCATCCGGCGCGGGTTCAGCGGAAGCAACCCGGACGTGCGTGAACAAAAAGGTGTTGCGGAGGGGACTGCAAAGTGAAGCAAGGTGAAGAGTGGGGTGGCGAGTGTTGCAGTTGCAGTGTACCGTTTCTGCCAGTGCTAAGAAACCCGTCGTAGGAAGCGGGTAGGAATGAAATGAAAAAAAAGTGTAAAAAGAGAGAAAATTTGCAACCCGATCGACCTATTTAGCAGTTTGAGGAATTGTTTTGTGCTGAAAGACGCGTATCGTAGTGTGAGTGTGTATGACGATCGTCGAGAAGTGCATTTAATAGGGACGATCGAAGCTAGAAGTGGTTTGTTTTCGTCGTTATTTCGTTCACCTCTCTCCCACCTCCTCACGAACGCTCATAATTCGCAACGGCGTCTCTTTAAATTGGCACACAGGCACACAAACACACACGCACCGGAGCTGTGGCTTGTGCGAATACGGTGTGTTTGCGGTGGTTTACACTCAAACGCGCACCGCGAAAGCGAAAACAGACGAAAAATGCTCATTGTCAGCGATTGTATCAGCGGGAAGGGATGGAGCTGCACACACACACACACACACACGCACACAGCTCAGCAAAAGAAGAAGACCCGATTTACGCATCGCAGTCGGCATTCTTTGGCCCCCCTGCTCGTTGGGGATGACCAGGTGGTGTGGGGTAGGAGGACGGCAAAGGTGGGCAAGTAATTTTCGCGACTCCGCGCGTTCGCATTTTAGCGACGTCGTCGTTGACGCCATTTGCCGTTTCTATTCACGGGGTAGGCGCTCTAGCCGGTTTTTGCCAGAGGGAAGCGACGAGATGGGCACATTTTCTGCGCTTGCCTACGTTGCTGTGTGCAATTGTTTTGCTCTCCCTGCATCGGTGTGTGAGTGAGTGTGCTTTCTGTGCCGGAGAGGAAATGGAGTGCTTTGATGAAGTGTGCAAAAAAAAAAATCGCGCCCACCCCAAAAAAAAAAAACACAGAACTCTTCACTCAATGGTTATGATGAGGCGTTAAGGACAGCTTTGCAAAGGTTCGTCGCTTGCTGCCTCTACCGGTTGCCTCGATCGTCAACCGTTCCGTCGGAAACGTCGGGTCTAACGGGTGTCGGGTGTTTTTTTTTGTGTGTTTGCAAATTGGCAACGGTTGACGGTTTTTGTTGCAAAAAATAGATTGGGATCACTGCGTCGTTGTCGCCACCGCTGCTGCTGGCCGCCGGCCCACATTGGCCCTCTATCTTTCTAACCTGTCTGTCCTGTTAGTTTCCCTTTGCGTGTACCGGTTTTGTCCATTCCTCGCCACTTGCCCTGCTCTTGCCCCCTGCCCAGTAGGGGAGGGTTCGGACAGGTTTTCGGGTTGTGGCTGAGTCGTTCTAGAGGCAGAGACTGAGGGAGAGAGGGAGAGGAAGCGGACGTGGGGAGCTGATAGGATTTCCTTTCCGATCCAATTTTCCCCACGCATGTTTCATTTCCTCACTTGGCGACCAAAGAAGTGTGTGTGTGTTACATTTGTTTTTACAATTTTCAACACAATCCATCCCCCTATCCGATTAAATGGCCGTGTGTGTGTGTGTGTGTGTTTCTGTTTCCCGTTGTTTTTCAACCCACACTTCATACACGATTCACCCCTTTTTATGCTCGAGTGTTGGGCAAAAGGAACCACCTTGCCCATCCGGAAAGAGTAGGATGGGGTCCCCGTTCCCTATTTTCGCACTAAATTTTGGCATGTTATATTTTCCCCAAATTGAAATGTGCCGGGAAAACATGTAGAACAGACATTTGAACGCTTTGTTGCCCATTTTATTGTACTCCTTAAAACGGTTCATTTAACACACATTTTCGTTTTAACTGCAAGATTTTAAAGATGTGGCATATCTCAGCTTGAATGTGCCGTGTTGTTGTTGCCTTAAGGTTTTTGTTGCTATTTATTTGACGATTTTCACTCAGCACTGTTTGTTTGCTTGCCTGCCAGCCTGCCTACCTGCCTGCCAGCCCGGTTGGCCTGTATAGATGGTGCCGAGTGAGGTCCGCGATGTGTGTTTCGGCCGGCCGCTCTGCGTACGTGTCCTATAAATAATTCCCCATAAAGTATCCACCGTGAGAAGATGTTCTATTTTTGCGAGCCAGTAAAGAAAAATCAGTCTCTAAAAATAGGATGCGTGTGTTGTATTACACAAACACAAACATAGAGAGAGAGAGAGAGGGGGTATTGGTGGTGGTGGTGGTGGTGGTGGACCAGTTGTTGTCCGAAATTGATTTGCTTTTGCTTCTTTTTCTCTCACAGCTTCGCGTACGTGAATTCATAATTTTACATCATCCGTCCCACCCGGATTGCACCCACCTGCTGGTGCGGGGTGCGCCCGATGCTCTGCGTTCAGGGCGAGCAGTGCGATCGATCAGCGGGGGCTTTGAAACATTGAGCTACAACTAATGGGAGTTAGAGATTAAGTTCTTAGCGATGGGGCGAGTGATAAAACGCAACGGAAACGCATTCCATTAGCGATCATGCCCGGAAAGTGATGAATGAAAGACGAACCTCACCTCTGAGCAGGGAACGGTAATCGAACGCTTGATTCCTTGGGCTCGGAAATGGATCCAAACGGGTATGGGTTGAAATTGGAATCGATTCATCCGTTGCCCCATCAATGTCCATGAAAGTCCATGGAGCATGGACAGACTGAGATGCGAGGTGACACACGCACGTAGCGCGATAATGTAGCGAGCAGGGCCACGGATCATTCCACGCGCTATTTTTATCTTTCCCGGTGGAGACCTTCCCCCCTCTCTCTCTCTCTCTCTCGCGCGCACACATAGTCGTTGGTCTGTATCTAGGACCAACCCAACTCACCCATGGCTACCCAACCACCCAATCCCACCGTCTGCGACCAAAGTTGGCAATGGCACTCTTGGCTTTATGCTCTCGGCATCGCACTGTCCTCGAAAACTGTCCCAAATTTAAAATAACCCACGACAGAGCAAACAAACAGAAAAAAAGAAACAGAAAAAAGCAACACGTTTCGGAAAAAAAGGATATTTTTACACGAGTTCAATATTTGCCTCCGCCAATCCGTGCTTGAAGCTGTATGCCGTACACACTTGTCCATGGAAGTTGTTATCTCGGATTTCGCAGCACTCACAAAGCAACGAAGGCATGCGAACGGCATCCTCATCGGTACGCGTCGTCGATGAATCATATGATCGAATCGTGACTCAGCGGAAGCGCCGAAAGTGGCGAAAGTGAGAAAGAATTTAAATGCCTATATCGACACCAACCCTGCCTTATCTGACCGCGATTATCAAACCATCCACTTGAGCTTCCAGCAACCTGGAAAGCGTTGCGGAATGTAATGCCCTCCTTAATCGTATCGACGCGTGTTTGTTTTGACAAAGTGTTGTGCTGGCAATGCTAATGCGAAATTCCATCAAATCCATCTTTATCGGCAGCGCAATAAATTACGACAATCGGAGGTGTAATTGTCCCGCTCGGTGAATGCATAATTCGTGTCGGGTCGACCTTTGTCGGAGGCACAGTGGGCACCTTCAGCGTCCAGCAAATGCCCAAACGTGGGCCTGATCGAGTTTCCGTTTCCGTGGTGTGTAAATGGGATCATTTACATTTCCGCCCCGGGTGTCGCACGTCGAAAGTGTTTTAAGATCAGATCGCCTCTATCTGAGGTTCGATCGCATCGTTGGGGTTTCGTTTTATGGGCATAATCTTATGGGAGCGTGAGATGGAAAGGTATCGGGTATCAAAGGCGCAATTTCGCTGGTCAAATCGGTTGTTTGTTGTGTTTGATAGACAGCTAACAAGCTGTAGGTGTTGTGCGTTTCAATCGAATTCGAAGGTAAACAATAATTACAGCAACAATGCGCTGCAATTAGATGTTGGTTTGCTTGAAGCGCACCTGAACCAAGTGAGGCTTGTAAGCATTAGAAAACCCAAAACGGTTGATTGTACTTCCGTTCTATCTGCTTCCTTCTATTCTTTGTTAATGAGCCTGCACTTAACTGGCCACTTTCACCGAAGCTATTGCCTTCCGCGCGCGATGAAATCAATCGAGTACGTCCGTATCGAAACGAGCCCCCGAATCCTCCATTGTACGTTTGTTACATGACCATAGAGCTTAATTGGCTTTTTAATTTTCAAGACAATATTTAAGATGTGCTACCAAAAAAAAAAAAAAGCAGTACGAAAATCAACAACATAGCAAGAAAAGCAAAAACAAATTGAGCACACCGAGCACAACAATGTAAGTGGCACACATACGCACACATCAAGTGGGAGATTTAAATATCTCCCCACCCGGTGCGCTCAGCCCACAGTACATTACGGCAGAATGTGAAAGAAGATCAAAGCACCAGCTGCATTAGTAATTATGACAATTCATTAAATTATCTCTTTCTTTCAGCACGCCCAGCACGCGTGTGTGCCGGTTTTTTTGTGTATGCTGGCCAACCGGAGCTCCCACCGCGCGTAGTACGTGTGAAATCCATTAGCTACGGCTGCTGCACGGAATTTTGGGCGGTAGAAAGGAAAGCAAAAGAAAAAAAGAGTAGAAAAAATGAGACCAACTCGCGCAAATGTGTAACATTTTTACGCACCATTGAGTTACGCGTTGAATTGGCGGCAGATTCCGATGTCCGTGTAGGAGCGCACTCCGATGGCGATTGAACAAACGCGATGCGCATTAAAGCGGAACCACGCATATATCGATCGAGCTGCTGGTCGGAAGTGTATGAATTTCTTCCCTGTTCCCTCCCCGCTGTTAAGCGTTGAATGAAGTTGGCCGATATATGGGCTTCCCCTGGTGGAGAGTCCGATAGTGATCGCGATCATCTTCCTATCCAGAAGCAGCAAGCAGCATGTCCCACGAAATGACAGCTGTATCAGCCAGCAGCCAAAACGGTTCCGTTCTAGTCGGTGTGTTTGGTGTGCGTTTGGAGTTGTTCCTTCGCTGCTTTATTGTCATCGTTCGTCGCGTAATTTCCTCCACCACGCGGCATGCCATGCACCCGTACGGAACGGAACGATTTTCCGCCCGATGCATCCATCCATCCAAACTCACCGCTTCGTTAGGGTTCACTACGGGTTCAGAATCGGCCCTCCTCTATGTTCCACACACACACACACACACACACACACACACACACGATCGACAGGGTGTTAAAGGTGCTTCTTTTTTTAAAAATAGATCCCGTCGTGAGCGTGTGTATGTCGTGCCGTCATGTGCATTTGCGGCGAGGAGGGGAGCAAGGTGTGAACCTGCCCATTGCGTGGATGTTTGCCACACGTACGCACGCACGCACGCACACGCGTTACGTTTTTGGCACATTTTTTCCCCGTTACGTTATTTGATCTTGCAGAAGGTGTCTCGCACTAATTGGTCGGCACCGGTCTACCGGAAGGTTCGGTGAAGGAGTCGGCAGGCAAGACATCGACCGCCTGAGACATTTCCAATTAGATGACAAACGATCGTTTTGTTTGATCAGCGCATTCGACGGCTCAATTAACCGGGGCGCTGTAAGGTGTGTGTTTTTAATGGGCTGTTTTGTAAGTTTTGTTTATTGTTCCTTCCACTCCTCAGCCGTCCGCGGGACTGGCAATCGATCGAAGGGACTGCTAATCTAGGAACGCAGGCTCTCTTGTTTGTAGTCGGGTGCGGGTTCGCTGCGCCGCTCGCTTCGCCTCTTTGGCTGCCAGTGGGTGAGTTGGTGGGGCGAGCGCTGGTTTTATCTGCTTGTTTCGTTGCTTGCTGCCGTCGTCGTTGGGTCGGTTGTGCCCGAGCCTGCCCCAGGCAGCGTCAGTTCCGTCTAAACGTTCGTGCGTTGCTGTTGCCTGTGCTGCTGCTGACGGTAGTGTGGCCACAATTGCGGAGACGTGTACACAAGACGCTACACGGTAAAGCAATTCAGCGATACCAGCGCTTGCTGGCTTATCTTTTTGGGAGGGGAGTTTGGGTGTGTTCTGCACCTGTCCTTTTGTTGTTGTGTTGTTAGTAATGGAAGAAACCGTGGCTCCAGGTTGGATATTTCGCGTGGGACGCGGGATGCAAAACGCACACCGTGCACGTGTGGAGGTTGTGGTGGTGCTCTGTGCGTAGGCACAAGATGCGTTAAAACAAGCAATAGATTGTATCTGTGTGTGTGTGTGTGTTTGTAAAGCAGTGTGAAAGAGAGAGAGAGAGAGCATGTGAAGTGAAGGATTCGATTGAAATTGCTAGTGCGAATGCGCGCGCAACCGGCCGAGAATATTACGCGCCGCCGCCACCGCGCAACGTACTGGGTGGGCGCGCACGGCCCTAGTCCAACGGGACCGATGGGCCTTAGTTTTGGGTTCGCTACCGACGCGATCAGTCCGACGAAACGAAAACCGTCATCTCCATCACCTTATCTAACCGTAAAGTAGTGGTTCGTTTGGTCGCTTTTCACCTCCGTGTTCGCTGGCGGCGGTTGTTAAAAAAATCGACACAATTTTGGTTTACTGCACTGATTTTTTGTTTGTTTATTTGCTGTAGTGTGGTTGTGTGTGATAGAAGCAATGGAAGAAGAGGGGGGAAAACAAAATATGAGGCTCTACGTATTTTCGGTTGGCTGATTTGAAACGATCGTGCTCATGGACTGTGGACTGGAATGTGGATCGCTTTTGGAATCCCAACTTTGCTCGCAACGTTTGAAGTGGATGTTTCTTCGTGACTGCTGTGCGTATGATCTTGGATATCTGGCAGATGTTCTGGCGTGTGTCTGGAGCTCATCCATTTTGGGTTGGGATTGAAGCCGTCTGTGCGCTTCAATGTTTTGAATTTAATTTAATTTTAATTGGAGGATTTCGATATCCGTCTGTCTTCCAAGTTGTCCTACTTCATGCAGATCTACTTTTAGGTTCAAAATATACACTCATATGTAGAGCCAATTATATAAGAGAAGGTTCTAGATGGGTGTACGGTGACTGAAGTGGCCTGTGATAGCCTTCTTTTGCAACAGTATAAAAGTAATGTTATCAAATTCTTCAGATGTACCTCAAGTAGAGCCTTAACTTCTTCCACTTCTTTTGCTACAATTTGCTCCGTATCTTTGTGTCTAATTGTGCAAAAGAAGGAAACTGATCGTCAGTTCAATAGTCCACTACAACACACATACACACACACATACGCAAACAGCAACGATCGTAACCTTCGTCATTGTGGTGTAACGACTGATGGCTTACGTCCTACCGGGACGAGCGCGTTACGTATTCAACCCATCCACTGGCAGTGGTCGAAACATTCAAACTGTGTGTTGCTGGCAAGTTGTCGATCGAATTACGAGCAAAAAAAAAAAACGCGCACTCCCGCGCCTACTTAACCGCCGATCTTCCGCGATCCGTCGCTTGCTGCTGTGCTTTGCATGCTGTGGTGCGTTCGAGTGTACTTGTCTTCCCCATAGTGCTCTTGCCTGTGTTATATGTGCTGGGTGACGAAAAACGACAATTTTGTACCCCCCGCCCCCCCAACACACCCACCCTCTTCTTTCTCTCTGGGTACGCAACTGCTTCAAGATCAACGCAACTGTCAGGATCCGCTCAGCGCGTTTACGAACGGTGTTGAGCGATTGAGAGGATATAGGGTTAATGAAGTAAACCAGGAACGATCTCTTTGTCTCACTCAGCTCACTCGGATGTAGTAGCAGTGTGAGAGAAAGAGACAGAAAGCGAGAAAAAGAGTGAATTGAAGAGAGAAATAGTGTTACTGTGCGAGAGAGCGAGAAATTGGTGGTTTTTGCGGTAGTAGTTGGCACCGATCGCCCCTCTGTTAGTGGTTGTTGTTTAGTGAAGCAAAATTTCTCTATTATTTTTCACCCAGCCCAGCTGAGGAAAACACCCCCCCCTCCCCTCGTCTCGTGTTCGAGCCGAGGATTGACCACACACACTCTCTCTCTCTCTCTCTCGGAAACGGAAAGAGAAGAAAGCAAACGGTGTAACGAAGAAGAGAGCCAACAAAAAAAAGTACAGCCGCGCCGTGGAAAACCGCCGAGGTGTGTGCGCAGTCAGTGGTGGTACCAGTGTGTTGTCTACTTAGTTGGCTAGTGTGCGCGATAGCGAGTGCCAGTGCCTGTTCGAACGACGACGACGACGGCGAGTAGTGCGGCGTGAGTTGGTGCCATAATATCCTCTTTCTCTCTGTGTCGTGTGCGATCCGGGTGTGTGTCTGTGTGTGTGTGTGAGCGATCGAACGAAAGCTCGCTGCAAAGATGATGGAGAACGGCGGATACGTCGGCCAGTACGGCGGCGAGGAGAACTACATGGAGCAGGAGGAGGAGTGGGAGCGGGAGGGACTGCTCGATCCGGCCTGGGAGAAGCAGCAGAAAAAGGTGAGTTCCCCTTGGGAAGGACAGGGGGATCGGGGGGGGGCAATGGAGTGAAAGAGCTGGGGTTGGGAGGGAATTCAGGGTCAAGATTTTGAGGATCATCTTCGAAGATGATCAAGATGAGCGAGGGAGTGGGGGTGGGGGATAGATCAACCCTTGCATCGGTTGCTATCGGTGACGTAGTGTGGGAAAAAGGTGACGAATCGAGCATGACAGTGACGTCGGGTCTCGAGTGACGCAAACTGCGCTCACTGGGCAGCACCGATTGACCCACTGCGAGTGCGATGAGTCCGCTGCAGCAGTGTCCGCGCGGATCCGGGAGCTGCGCGCTCAAATCCATTCATGCGTCAGCACGACTATGATAGACGACGAACTACTCTTTCTCTTGCATTTGGATGCTGCTGCTGGTCGGGAACACCTGCTGATGATCGATCGCGTAAAAGCGAAGCACACAGAGCGAAGCAACCCGCGAGTGATGTAACACACTTGCTCGATCATCACCGTGACATTGTTGCTGCTCGGGCCGTGATGACCCCGTTCTCGGAGTCTGTCGGGGCCGAGCAAGGGGGAGGGGGGGGGGGGGGGGGGGGGGG